>PITA01000798.1:193262-236114 GCA_004023965.1 Spilogale gracilis | reverse complement strand
TGAGAACCATAAGAGCCAGTGTTGTAAGTCCCTGTGCAAGGGCAGAATACCAGTGTATTAGCTCAGCAACAGTCAGGCAGAGAGAGGGGATTCAGCCTTCCTCCGACTTTTGTTCTATTCAGACCTTTAATGTGTCGGATGATGCCCACCCACTGAGGAGAGGCCAGTCTGCTTTACTCAGTTAAAAATGAAAGTGCAGGAACACATTCACCTACTCATCCCGAGATAATGTTTAGCCCAGGGGTATGTGGGCATCCTGTGGTCCAATCACGTTGATACATAAAATTAACCATCACATATGTCTTACTGGGCAGACTGATAGAACTTTATATTTTCATTAAACCTAATTTCTTCATTATAGGGATTGGTATAGGACAGCGTTTTATTATTTATTTTTTAAAGATTTTATTTATTTGACAGCGAGAAACACAGAGAGGGAACAAAAGCAGGGGGAGTGAGAGAGGGAGAAGCAGGCTTCCCGCCAAGCAGGGATTCCAATGGGGGGCTTGATCCCAGGACTCCAGGATCACAACCTGAGCCAAAGGCAGACACCTAACAACTGAGCCACCCAGGGCCCCAAGTACAGCATTTTAGAGCCAAGGATTGGAACCAATAGATGAGGATTGATCCTTGAGCAGTAATAACGTAGACACAAGGATCTGTGAAATGGAGGTGATGTTGGTGCTTATCTCCCATAGTTGGTTTTAAGGATTATATGAGATGATATATGTAAAGCACTTAGTGTATATTAGTCAGTGTCTGTTACCTGTTGTTTCTTTTGATAAGAAGAGTGAAGTTGGAGAAGAAAAGTAACTTGAGTTTTAATATTCTGTTCATTGTAGACATGGATCTAGAAATCAGATCTGATTCTCATGACAGTAACTGCTCAGTTCTTTGGCTAGATTTGCTGAAATGTCCATCTTTAAACTTAAAATGTTTTAAAACAAATTCTTTAAATTTTTTTTCTGATTAAGTAGCTTCTCCTTGGCATATTACTTTATGTTTCTGTTTATTTTTTTGTTAGAATGATTTATGATTATCTGAACAGACTTTTACCATTATAGCTTATTGTATTCTATATACTGGGGATCATTTTTTGTTGTTTTTTTAAAGATTTTATTTATTTATTTGACAGAGAGAAACATAGCGAGAGAGGGAACACAAGCAGGGGGAGTAAGAAAGGGAGAAGCAGGCTTCTCGCTGAGCAGGAAGCCTGATGTGGGGCTCGATCCCAGGGGCTCTGGGATCGTGACCTGAGGTGAAGGCAGAGGCTTAATGGCTGAGCCACCCAGGTGCCCCTGTTCTTTGTTTTTTAACATTTGCTTGCTTGCTTGCTTTCTCTCTTTTCTTTTCTTCTTTCCCCCACCCCTCCCACTCTTGGAGCCCAGCATAGGGCTTGAACTCATGACCTTTGATCAAGACCTGAGTTGAGATCAAACACTTAACTGACTGAGCCACCCAGATGTCCCTAACATTTGCTTTTCTAAAGAGAAATATATATGTGTATAAACTGAATATGTATCAACTATTACCTCTTTTCTGTACAATTTTGAATTCTGAGATGAATTGGCTACTTTCTCCTACTGTGTCTGTCATTATCAGTTTACAAATCATTTTTGTTCAGAATTAAGACCAAGCAGCAATTTCTCTCATTGTTTATTTTCCTTATTAGGTGTGAAAGCACAGTAAGGTTTGTCTATGGAGCAATTTCAGTTTGACAACTTGGTTTTATAAATGCTTTTATGTGCTCACTTTGATTTCAGTTTTTAATTTTAACTTTTTAAACCTTATCTTCTCTTGCAGTTGTAAACAACCCTCGAACAGGAAACCTTGGTGCACTAATTAAGGTCTTCCTTTCTAGAACCAAAGAACTAAAACTTTCAGCAGAATGTCAGAAGTAAGCCGGCTGATTAAATCATGGTCTCTTTATATTTAGAAATATGAGTATTTTTTATTGTTTGGTAGAAATAGATTATGGTCTTTTGAAAGCTATGAAGGAGTTCTCATTATTAAAAAGTTAAAGGAGAGGTTATAATTTACTGTCCCATGTCATTGTGATGAGATTTGAATTTTGGGATCTGTTTGATTTCAGCATCTTAGACAATCTCCATAAATATATTTCTTAAGGTTAATAGTGACATAATAATTATTTAAAAAGGCAGTTCCCCTCCATTATCACTGCTGCTTGTGTTTAGATTAAATAATGACTAAATTTGAGGATTATTTCATTCCACATGTTTCCTTTCTGCCTTTCCTCATAAAGAAGGTTCAAATTAGACACTATAATATTATTTTAATTCCACTATAGCTGACATAGGTATTATACTTTTCTATTTGATACATTGGAAGGTTAATTGTCTGTGCACTCAAACATTTTTTAAAACCATTTTTGGATGGCAGTCTCTTAAAAAATTGTTCATTGTCCGGTTGCCAAACAAATTATATTGAATCCAGTTAAAATTTTTCTTGAGTTCATACTGACTAATACAGATCTCAGGTATTGTACTGGGCTGCTGGTGGTGCCCTACTTAACATTGTGGTTGTGTGCTTGCATATATTCTCTTTATGTTACTCTACTTTGTTTTTTACTTTTCTTGGACTGCCTGTGTGTGGGACAAGTATGAAGTTAAGAACAAAGAGCAGTTATGCCTAAGGAAAATATTTTTATTACGTTGGCTGACTAAAGTAAAATACAGAGAATGAGACATGAAGTAGACTGGAAGAGTGTAATGAATTATGAGCCATGAAAGATAGAGTTATTGTCTTTATATTGCAAGCAGAATGGGCAAAATGCTTGAGAAATCATGAACTAGGTAGTGCTCTTACTCTTGATTCAGTATGGATTCTTGTGTGATTTTGGTTTTTCCTTTGCAGCCACATCTTCATTTGGCAGACACACAATGCTTTGTTTATTATTTGCTGTTTGCTGAAAGTATTCATCTGTGAGATGTCAGAAGAGGAACTGCAGCTTCATTTTACTTATGAAGAAAAATGTCCTGGAAGTTACAGTAAGTATTGCCTTTGAAGATATTCTAGGGATAGCGTATGTGACATAGGAGGATAAAATTTGAGGACTAAAAGTAGAATTTTGAAAATTCTCTTTTTCTTTTTATAATTCTCATTTCTAGGTGACCTGGCCCTCTCACTCTTTTGTCCTCCTATATTAATTTCAGTGAGCCAAGACTCTCAGATCTTTTGTTTTTTCCTTTTTCTTTTTACATAACAAAGCAAGTAGGATTGAAACTTTTATTTACTTTTAACTTCCATGTATATGGAAAATAAAGTTAAAAACCACAAGTATAGGGCGCCCGGGTGGCTCAGTGGATTAAAGGCTCTGCCTTCAGTTCAGGTCATGATCTCAGGGTCCTGGGATTTGAGGCCCCCTGCATGGGGCTCTCTGCTCAGCAGGAAGCCTGCTTCCTCCTCTCTCTACCTGCCTTTCTGCCTACTTGTGATCTCTCTCTCTGTCAAATAAATAAATAAAATTAAAACAAAACAAAACAAAACCTACAAGTATAGCTTTCAGAAAACAAAGATGTCAAATTCAGTATTGTTACCAGGGTGATACATTAAGGAAGACAGCCAATCAGAATTACAGACTTTATAAATGTTGAAGATTACTGTCATAGGACAGAACAGTCTCTGGGTCTTTGGGACTACTTGATCAGATATAACATTTAAGGACATTTTTATGATGCTGAAATGTGTGGTCTTTTTCTGAAGACACAGGGAAAGGTTACCATTCTCTCATGATATTGCTGGGGTTGTGTTACTGGTTTTTTGCCAGTAGTTAGGAGGGTCTGTAGTTTTTAAGACGGTGTTTCATTTCTTAGCATTAAAACTTACAGCCAAGAGAATAGAAGGGCAGAATGGGATTCTTATGAAAATACGGGAATATAATATTTTGCATCTATCCTTCACACTAACTTCTCTCTGAGAGTAAAGGCATATTTGCCTTGCTCATAAGATTCCTGAGTTAATTTTTCAGAACATATTTCTGTCCTCTTTAGGCTTTTTGCCTACCTAGAGCTTTATATGTTGATTTTTGAGTTTTAAGAAATAAATGTGTTCAGTTTACTATTGTGATAATCTGTATTTGTTAAACATATACTGATGTTTAAACAGATCTTTTGATCAGAATTGTGTCTTGCATGTGTTAATTTTGCAAGGGTAAGCTTTGTTTTTGTGGTGCTGGAAGTGCCCAAACCAGCCCTGCTTGGGGCGTTGCAAACCTTTCCACTGAAGGCCTAGCAGCAAGAGTGGAGTGCATGTTTACCCTAGGGTGCCTGAGAGCTGAGCCAACCAAGAACCTGCAAACCCAGCACTGTTTGTTTTATGTCAAACAGTTTCGCATGCATTGTTCTTTAAAATAAATATAATAATAATATTGTGTTAATATAAAATTGTCATACATACCATTGAGTAAGTCGAAGCACTTCAGAGATATACTGTATTTATTTTGAGGCCCAGAAGGACCCTCTTTGTACCTATGCTCTCCACTCATATCTGCGCTTGAGAACGTGGTGTTTTTGTTTTTGTTTTTTAAGATTTTATTTATTTGAGAGAGAGCATGTGTGTGCATGCGCACACACACACACACATATACACAGGGATGGGGGGAGTGGCGGAGGGAGAAGCAGACTCCTTGCTGAGCGCAGAGCTGGATGGATGTGGGGCTTGATCTCCAGACTCCAGGATCATGACCTGAACTGAAGGCAGATGCTTAACTGAGTGAGCCACCCAGGTACCCTGAGAAGCACGATTTTTTTTTTTTAACTTTTTACATGGATTGAATTTTTATTTAATCATTTCCATAGTTTTATGAAATCAATATAATATACAAATTGATAGATAAAGAATTCACTGCCATTTCCTTTTTATAACTCTGATCCTAGGTTGCACACTATATTTGGTCATAACCTAGGATGGCACACATGCTAAATTTAACAATGTATGCCCTGATACCTTGTTATAATGTCCTGTTTTTTCTCCTTTCTCACTTTCTTATTTTTCCAAGAATTAAAATATGAAGACCCAGGACTCAAGGGTGCCTGGGTGGCTCAGTGGGCTAAAGCCTCTGCCTTTGGCTCAGGTCATGATCTCAGGGTGCCGGGATCAAGGCCTGCATCCAGCCCTCCGCTCAGCAGGGAGCCTGCCTCTTTCTCTGCCTGCTTGTGATATCTCTTGCTCTCTGTCAAATAAATAAATAAAATCCCCCCCCAAAAAAGACCCAGGACTCTACTTACCCACATTTCTATTTCTATACATAATCTCTAATTCCATATACTACTTATTTCTTGTAATTACTAGCATTTCAACAACCATCTTGAAAAACCCTAAGATCATCAATGTCCTGCTTTCAGCTGAAAGAAATGGAGACTTAACTGATAAATTTTCTCCAGTATTAGAACTGATCACTCTGTTTCCTTAAAAGTATCCATAGAAAGAACGACAATAAGAAAATATTTTACTCCACATTAAAACTTAAATTTTTACCTAGCCCTCTTCAGTATGCTTCAAGATTTATAGTTTCTGACATTCTCCTTATAATACCTATTATATGCAGCCAGTGAGCACTTAATTGATAATGATGAAAATCATCTATCTGTGGCATATGTTGAACATCTGCTTCAGGCTATAATTTTAAATTTATGCCTTCTGTTTAAAACTGAAGCATTGAGAAAATAAGTTTTCATTTTTCCAATTACATTTTTAATTGTTAGCTGACCAATTTGACTGAAACTATAGTAGAGACTTTCACTTTTGAAACTGTATTAGAATATGGAAGAATTAGAAGCACAGCCCATTATAAAAATTGATCGATAATATATGTGTTTCCTTTTATTTTTTAAAGATTTTATTTATTTATTTGACAGAGAGAAACACAGCTAGAGAGGAAACACAAGCAGGGGGAGTGAGAGAGGGAGAAATGGGAACTAGGGTAATCTAGGGAGGGAAACGAAACAACAGAGACTTTGGACACAGAAACAAACTGAGGGACTTGGAGGAAGGGGGGTGGAGGGATGGGAGAGCCTGGTGGTGGGGACAAAGCTAGCCTTAACATCACCCGTTACTCCAAGCGTGGAGCACTGGGTGTGGGGAATGGGGAATGAATCTTGAAACACTGGGAAAAAAAAAAACTTTAGTAACAATAAAAAAAAAAAAAGAATTAACAAAAATAAAACTAAAATTAATTAAAATAAAAGGGATTAGTTTAACAGAGAGAGAAGGGAAAAGAAAGCTAATTATTATTTGTAATAAAGGACAGGGGGCGCCTGGGTGGCTCAGTTGGTTGGGCGACTGCCTTTGGCTCAGGTCATGAACCTGGAGACCCGGGATCAGGTCCCACATCGGGCTCCTTGCTGGGCGAGAAGCACGATTTTGTTGAACATCCTACATAACCTAAAGTGAGGGCAGTATAAAAATGACACTTTTCAGCCATGTGTGCCACATTATCAAGATGCTTACAAATCACCAAAAAAGCCATCTGTGAGGTCTGATACTGGTAATTCTGTCCATGTAGTGACAGATTGTCCTCTTTTTTTATATGAAGTTAGCAATTCAAGATTTTATACACATTGTTTCATTTTATTCTTTTTCTTTACAGTTGAGTCTGCTGTTGATTCACCAGTTTTAAGTCCAGTAAATATCTTTTTAAGGTTAAGGACTTCCTGTTTTTGACATATGTAATTATTTTCATTTTAGTCCTACATGTTGTTAGTTTGAGATTTCTCCTTATCACTGGTGTAAGTCCTTTTTACATTTTCTGTTAATGTCTTTACAATTTATAGAATAAAATTAAATGATTGCATAGATACTGTTAAATGGTAAAAAAAAAAAAAAGCTCACTATGAAGTACCTAAAAACATCTGTTTTTCAACTAGTATATGAATCTCAAAATCAGGCGTGCAGGAGACTGTGTGGGAGACTGTGCAAGGGTTGAGAGACTAGACAGTAGTACCAGTTGTTTGAAGGTTGAATTGATAGAAGCAGAGGACCACCTACAAACAGCTGAGCAAAGTCAGCTGAGGGATTTGAGGACTGTTTTGGTTTCAATTCATTGTAATTCTGCTGTGATGAATTGGATGTTGCCGGCACATTCTGTGAAGCCTTCTTTATGAGGGTCATGTGACTCTTTGTAAACTCCCCATTTGTAATAGAAATTTGTGAGGTTGTCCTACACGAACATTTCCCCACAGGCTATGTATGCATGGTGGTAGATTGCTAGAGGGAATTTGTATCATTTTGTAAATACAATGCTTTCCACTAGTGCATGCCTTTGAGAATAGTCAAAGGGGACAAAGCTAGCCTTAGATAAAACTATGAAGTACTATAAAGTCGTGTCTGTTTTCCCTTTGCCTTCAGTGTAAGTATGCTCTTCTGTCTTGGGATCATCACCGGTTACTCCAAGCTAATAACTGATAAGTTTTGTGTCTCATAAATCCAATATTTTAAGTCCTTAGGAGTATGAATTTGTAATTTGTTTCCACAAACACTTAACAATGGTTTGTTTCTTGTTGTATTTGATGATGCTGATTGTGAGCTTTTGTTTGTTCATCTTAATGTGAGGCCCCAAATAAAGGAGGGATCTGCATTTGCTCCTAGAGGGATCTAGCAGGTATCGCCTGAGGCCATTTAACCTTCTTCAAAGGTTCTTGGCTTAACGTGACCACTCAGGTTCCTCCTCCCGGTGGCAAGCTGGTGGCACGCCTTTGTATTCGCAGCTTTGTGTTAGCATTCATTTTCTGGGTCACCCTACCCTTCAGGTTTGTTTACTGCTCAGCATTTTACTCTGGATTCAAGCCACAGTTAGCCTGTGGTGGTTCTTTTTGGTTATGATGCAAGGGTCCCTGGAGATTTCCTCTAATTTCTGGAAGCCCATCAATGCACTAAAAAGTGTATTTCAGCCAAGAACTGGTTGTTTTGTGCAGGAGGCCTCTTTGGAGTAACTACTCTACTGATATTGTCGCCATAGAAGGAATTATAGTTTCTTTACAAATATTTTTACATTTTTTTAAAATGAGAGAAGAAAATTTTGGAGATTGACACTGAAGATAGAAACACACACATGAAGAGGGGGAAGGAGTTGACTGGAAAGCCCAGGGGCATGGGGGGCACTAGGATCAAGAGCACAGAGCCGGCGTATGGATTTGCACGCAAGGGGCATGCTGACCGTGCCAGCAGCACTGGGGGCGGGCACTGAGGGGATGGAGGACCTGGGTCTCCTGCCAAGAGCCAGGCACACACAGAAGCCAGTGCGGCTCTGTGGAGAGTAGAAAAGAGCCTGGAGACTTGTCGAGTCCAGGTAAAGTGCTTGCTTAGCCACATTTCCTTGGCATAAAATAGTTTTAATATAAATTTAGTTTAAAAAATTTATTTTGTAGGGATTGCTCTCAAGCATAGTGGATTGAACCCACATGCTTATCTTTGCTTTCTTCTGAAACCCCAATAAAATATCAGCGAAGGAACTTTTTAAAAAGAGGGGGGGAAGGGAAACACAATGTTAATAATTTTTCAAGTTGGAAAGTTGAGTAATGATGAACTCAACTGATCAATGAAAGCTGAAGGCTAAGTAAATGCCTTTGGGGTTGGAGAACTCCAAGAAACAGTCAGTTCTTGCCATAGAACCCTGGGAAGGTTTAGGAATTGTAGGTACCAGGTGTCTCTGAAGGCAGACACCTGGGAGGAGTGATTGAAGGAGCAGTTGGGCGCTCAGCTCTTCTCCACCACCATGTGCAGTCAGGAGACCACCCTCTCCCTGGTTAATACTAGAATGTCTTCTCCGAGGGACTGACCACGAGGACCTTACTGCCGGAGCGCTGGGCGCAGTGGCGGGGTGGTATACTGACAACACGACTGAGAGTAAAGGCTACAAATGGAGGTGGGACGCATCTTGACATGGCTTCTGAGAATGCAGGCACTGGGGTTGTACCTGCTACATCCCCTTCCCTCCAGAAGGTTAATGCATAATTTTCTGGAGAAAATGCACTGAAGACAGGAAAAAGATGTAGAGATATTGATGCTTAGGTGGCCCTCAGTGGCACAGCTCTGAACCCTCCTGTGGGCGCCACCACTAGGCAGGCTGTGCCTGTGCACACAGAGCTTCTGTCAGCACTGGCCTCCTTGTGGCGAGTAAGTGGAGAACCAAGGATCCTGAAGAATTGGAAAAAACTTCCAACTTCTGAGAGACCAAAGTGAGAAAAAAGTGGTAGAAGATAGAATATTTATGGAAATAAAAAAATCCATAATCATACCTCTCTAATATAACTAGTTTCCTTTCCCTTTTCCTTTTTTTTTTTTTTTTTAAGATTTTATTTGCCAGAGAGAGAGAGCAGGCACAAGCAGGGAGAGTGGCAGGCAGAGGGAGCAGCAGGCTCCCCACTGAGCAAGGAGCCTGACATGTGACTTGATTCCAGTGGGATCATGACCTGAACTGAAGGCAGACGTTTAACCAACTGAGCCACCTAGGCATCCCAGCTACTTTCCTTTTCATTCTTTTCTGGCTGAAGACCTTTTTATGTTTTTATTTCATAATTTTTAAAAAAGATTTTTATTTATAGACAGAGAGAGCAGAAGCAGGGGGAGCAGTAGGCTTCCTGCTGAGTAGGGAGCCTGATGTGGGACTTGATCCTAGGGCCCTGGGATCATGACCTGAGCTGAAGGCAGACACTCAACTGATGGAGCCACCCAGGTGTCCCTGGCTGAAAACCTTTTTGAGACTCTCTGGAGGTACATTCAAAATCCATGATGTAGTCATTTAACTAAATGCAGTAGAGGTAAAACTCTCTCTTCTGAAACTAGTTTTGAATTCTTTCATATGGCCAAAGTGCTTTGGCTCTCAAGGCGGCAGGATTTCATTCTTCTCTTGTTTTTGCTTGAACTAATCCTTAGGGCCTGGGGCAGGCTGTAGTTCAAGAGGTAAACCTGAAATTGGTAGATGAGTTGTTTCTGTTTCATTTTTGTCTTAGTATAAAATTTAGGAGTTTAATTTCATTTAGTTGAGGAATGCAAAAAAAAAAAAAAAGAAAAGAAAAGACAAGAAACCATTGCTAGAAAGGACTCAAAGAAATATGGATTCATTCTTTTGAAATATTTTGCATATAAGCTTTCTGATTTCTCTTTGCAGAAAAAGTAAAGTGCTTCTAGGACCTCCTGAATTGTTTTTGGCCTTAAAATAAGTGATAGTGTTTTTTGATATTTTCAGTAGAACAAAATCGTTAAACCTTAGGCTTGCTTTCTGATTTCAAACTATATCACAAAGCTGTAGTAACTGAAACAGTGTAGTACTGGTATTAAAGCAGATACAGATCAATGGAACAGAAGAGAGAGCCCCAAAATAAATCCACGCATATGTAGCCAGTTGGTTTATGACAAAGGTGCCAAGTATATACAATGGAGAAAGGGCAGTCTCTTTGATAAGTGATGGGAAAATTGGACAGCTGCATGCAAAAGAATGGACTGGACTCTCTTTCTCACACTATACACAAAAATTAATTCAAAGTGGACTGAAGACTTGAATGTAGGGCCTGAAACCGTGTAATTTATAGAAGAAAACTTAGGTGGTAAGCCCCCTGTTACAGGTCTTGGAGAAGATTTTTTTGAATCTGACACCAAAAGCAAAAATAAACAAGTGGGACTACATCAAACTTAAAAGCTTCCGCACAACAAACCATGAAGAAAATGAAAAAGCGGCCTGTTGAATGGGAGAAGTTACTTCCAAATCATATATCTGATGAGGGGCTAATATCTAAAATAGATAACTCAGCACCTGGCTGACTCAGTTGATGGAGCATGCAACTTTTGATCTCGGGGTCATGAGTTCAAGCCCCATGCTGGTGTAAAGCTTACTTAACAACAACCAAAAAAATCCCAAGGACTCAATAATTTTAGACCTCCTCCGGTTATTGTGGTGCATGGCACTGTTGAGTAGAAAAGTTTCCCACAATACTCTGCATGGATTGGTGTGGGAAGTCCTACGCAGGAACAGCGTGAGTGCCAGAAGTTTTGGGAGATGGTGAAGCTGCAGATTCCCTTGAAGAATGATGATGCTCAAAAGGACAAATGTTTCTTGGCACTGTCAGGCTTAAGTCCACTCCAGCCCCAAGTCCTCTGTATGTGTTTTGGGGGATCAGTAGCACTTGATGAGGCCGGCGCTGTGGATATTTCCCACATGGACACTGGGGCACTGAAGAAACTCAACAAGAATAAAAATTAGTCAAGAAGCTGGCCAAGAAGCAGATCCCTTGAATCCTGGGCTTAGGCCTGAGTAAGACTGGCAAGTTCCCTTCTTTGCTGATCCACAATGAGAGCATGGCGGCCCAAGTGGATGAAAAATAATATAACTGGAATGTAAGAGAATAATACTTTAAATTGGCCTAGAATCTAAGTATGTATTATGCAGTACAATACCCTGTTGCATATATATTCTGTATAGTTTGTAGTTGCTTACTAAAATCTATTTCCATACTTTCTCCAATGTACTGTGAAATTGTTTTCTACCATCTTCTGTTACCAACAGTTTTTATACTGTGCTCAACTTAGAAATAAAAAAGGCATATTTTATAATAGAACTTGGAACACTGTATTATCCATGAGTGTAGTTAGAAACATTTCCATTTGACTACAATCACAGGAGACAGCTGGAATGATTGCAGGTTTTATTGGAATATGTGGGGTACCAGTCTTATAAATATTGTAATGTATTAAAATATAGATCAGTTTTCATTTTAGGAAAGAGTGAGTCCCTCTGCTTTTCCTTAGTTTATGATTATTTTATAGACACATACTCACTCTTGCTCATTAGAAGTTCAAATATGATTTTTTAATACTTTAGAATAATTCTTTTATTAGACTCACAAGTAAAACTGCCAATTACAGACTCTACTGTGGTTTTCTGAATATAAGTTTATAGTAAATATGATCTAGCTTATGTGTCTTCCATTTTAAGGAAGTCAGTTTTGCTCTGAACTTTTTAGGTACTCGGGGAACCTGTTTTTGGAATATGGCTCTGTTATTTCTTGATGATGTTTTTAATACTTGTATTTGGTACAGTTGAGCAGCATGTAGAAACGAACAGCTTGACTTCCTGTATGCAAAGTAAACCAACAATGAGCGCTCTGTGTTTTAATATTTCCATGTTACTTGATTTAAATGACCCATATGTTTTCTCTTTTCTGGCTGCTTCTTTGTTTTCCATTAGTGCTATTTTTTTTCCCTCTTCCTTGAATGAGTGCTTTTTTCATTCTTTTCTCCCTCTCTTCCCTTCTTACTCTGGTAGAAGGTATTTGATTACAGTTGCATCTTCATCTTCTCTCTTCTCTGGTTCCCTCCCTAGGGAAAGTGTGGGTGCTGTATGGCTCAGTTTCACGTGCAGATGACTAGAGTTGTAAGAGACCGTGGATATCATTAGTCTTTCACTTGCTCCTTCTCCTGGTGTGACTCACAGGGACCAGAGAAGTAGAGTTAGGGCTTTAAAGCGGGGGACCCCAGATACACGAGTGAGATTTCAGTGACCTTGTTCTGTATAATACACATAATAACAGTTTATATTTATTCATCGTTAGAGATTATTTCTAAATTGGGTACTTAAATCAAAGACTTCCAGTATGCATTGTTCAATGTGCAACATATCACCTTCATATGTAAACTAATAACAGGCTATTTCATATCTCTCCCCTCAGATGGCTCATGGTACTCATTTACCAGGGGTGTGTATTTAGGGTCTTCAGTGATACATGCTTGACTGACTGAATTTTTTTCCAACTTTAAAAATAGTTTCTAAGGGTTGTTGTTTTTTTTATTCTGGATTTGGGTTCAAATCCAGGCTCTGCCACTTATTGTAAGCAAACCGACCATTCTGAGCCTCGCATTCTTTATCTGTAACATGAAGACGATGATCATACCTTCTCCTTAAGAGTTATTGTCAGGATTAATGTGACATGAAGAATGAAATGCTTGGCACAGTGCCTCTCCAAGGGGAGAGTACTCAGTAAACGTTAGCTATGAATATCACCTCTGAGAAGCTAACATTGAAAATATGAGCATATTTGACTGGAGCTATAAGAGACAATTTAAAACTCATTAAGAGAGAAAAACTCTGGGTTTAAAAACTTCACACTAAACATACTGAATCACTTCAGAGTCCTTTGCTCAAAGATCTTCAATTTACTTTGTCACTGACCTGAAGATGTCAAGGACTTCTCAGATTCTCTTTCCTGTGAGAAATGCATGAGTGTTACTATAATTTTTGGCAGGTTAGTTTATATTTACTTGTTTTTATTGGCGCTGAGGAAGGTATTTGGCTTCCAATGAAAGCTGGATGGTATAAATGTTGCTGGGGAAAGAATGCCCTATGAGTGACTCGCTTAATGTCAGACCTGGTAAGCAGTCAAATCTTGTCACTCTTCATTTGATACACAATTATTTGCTTCTAGATTAGTCCCAGAAATAAGAATATGGTATTCTGTAGCAATGTTTTGGTTTTAGTAAATAGAAGTTGTCTGAGATTTCAACTGGAAATTGCCTGTTCTTGTCTTTTGTTTTTAGAGTCTTGGCCTTGAAATGGTACATTTTCCTTGTGTGAAATGTATTTAGCATCATTTTCATTTTTAAGTTGATAACGATGCTATGAATATATTCCTTAATTGACCTAAGTCATGGTTTAGATGGCACATGGAATAGAATACAGAATCCTCTTCACTGTGTTAAGATTTGAGGGTGAGACGTGTTTGCACCCCTGAAAGAAAAAAACCCAACCATCTGTGGTCCTTAGCATTTGTTTCCTCACTTTACATAATTAAAAAACTTCTGACTACTTGGCTGAACAAGGGTACGCTGTTAATGTGGCCTGCTGATTTGGTCTGGGATATTCTTTAGGGAATGAAGGAATTTGAAATATCCTTACTTGGGTGTGGGTCACTGCATTCTGTAGGGTGAGCCAAGGGATGACATTTCACCAAGCTTGTATTAGGTATATATCATATGCCAACAGATGAACTTGGAGCAGGCTATTGACTCACTTGGGTTATGTTGGACCACTTTGGCAATGAGAAGGATTTTAGTTACGTCTATTTTTTATTGTGTAGTCTCAGAGACCAGTGTTACTATTTCCAAATTTTGTTTTCTTCACTGGTTGAGCTCAGCCTGGCACTTCTAGAGTGCGATTTAATGTAGTTATTGAACTTGATTCTTGCCATGTTTTCTTTGTAGCATTGATTGATGCTTTCAGTGTGATTCAGTATTCTCTTCCAGCTCTGTACTCACCTCTTAGAGGGTTACTATGCCAGTTCCATTTATGGCAAGGCAGGAAGGAATTTCTGAATACCAGGTGATAGTGGGGTCTAGAAAAAAGAATTGCTAAACTTTGAAATTCCAAGTCCTTTGATGCTTTGGAAATAACCACTATAATAGACCCTGGGTTTCGTTTGACAAATGTGTTTTGAGCATGCACTATGTGTTAAGCGAAGTACAGAGTCCAGGGGTCCCTGGATTAAGCATCTGATTCTTGATCTCAGCTCAGGTCTTGATCTCAGTTTGTGAGTTCAACCCCCGCATTGGGCTCCACCCTGGATATGGAGCCTACTTTATATTTATATTTTTTTAAAAATTTATTTGACAGAGAGAAACACAGCTAGAGAGGAAACACAAGCAGGAGGAGCGAGAGAGGGAGAAACAGGCTTCCCGCTGAGCAAGGAGCCTGATGTGGGGCTCAATCGCGGGACTCCCGCCCATATCATGACCTGAGCTAAAGGTATATGATTAACGACTGAGCCACCCAGGCACCCATGGAACCTAATTTAAAAAAAAAAAAAAAAAAAAGAATAGAGTCCATTGAGTGCCTGCCCATGTAAGACAAATTATGATCTAATGTCACCTATGTATACAATAAAAGACATGTACAAGGTAAGACGTTTTGTAGGTGATTATGTTTTTTTCGAGTGAGACGGGAGAGTTGGGTTTTATGGAGGTTAAGAAGACTGAGGATGATTCAGGTGAATAAAGATTGGCTTTTTAAAAAAGGTTTTTATTGGAGGCCATTCTCAGGAGAGGGAATGTTATTGAGGAGAGATGAAATGGCATATAGCAGGTAGCTGGGTATTGTTGGAATGTAAGCTGTGAATAATGGGGGGAGATCATGGTAGAATGAGGTACAGGTTCTGTGTCTTGAAGTGTCTGGCATGCTGTTCTTTAGCCCTTGAGTTTTTCCTGATACCCAGTGTTCAGCTTAAAGCAGTGGAAAAGATGTAAGCCAGGAGAGGGGAGGAGGGGGTTTAGTTAGCTCCATTTGGCAGCAGTCTAGAGTTTGGGTTGGAGAGGAGTAAGATTGGACATAGGAATACTAGTTAGGAAGGTTGAAAGAAGTTCAGGAGTGAGTTTTAATTTAGTACGCTGTTTTAATTGAACTGAGATGATGAAATAATGAACAAAAATATGACAAGGAGTGCAGAAAAGAGGAAACATCAGAGAGGTAGGCTGTGTAATCGAGTGAACCCAGAGACTGATTAAAAAAGCAATGAATGAGTAGTGTGGGCTTTGGCCTTGGGTTCTTGATGTGGCCCCCAGAAGGAAATAGAAAGAAGTAGTAAATGGATTTCAAGTATTGGGAAAGATGGGTTCAGTTTTGAACATGTGGAGTTTGAGGTGCTAGTGATGCTTCTAAGTGGAGATGGCCAGTAGGCAATTGGATATGAAGATAAGAAGGAGTTCATTGGAGAGGGCAAAAGGAAAACTGTTGCTATAGGAATCACTGTAAGTAACGATTGATGAAGGGGGACATAGGGAGTGGGAAGAGGAGAAAGCCAATGGTGGAACTCTGGGGAGCACTCCAATAGTTGAAAGATATTCTGAGGAGGCAGATCCTGGCAATGAGCAGAAAAAGAGGTTGACTGGAAACAAGGTGTTGTTCATGAAGGTGTAGGTGTCAGTAGTGTCCAAAACCAGAAGTCACATGAGCTGTTGGTTGGCTTTGGAAATTAGACCATCACTTAGAGCAGTTTGGGCCAAAGGAGCATTTCTACAGGAATGATAATTTGCATCCTATCATTGCCACTTACTGTGTGACTTGGGAAAGCCATTTTACCTCTGCCTCTTTATTATAAACAGATGGAACCCGTCTCACTGGGTTTTGGTCTGTGATCTGTGCAGTCCTACAGGCTCAGAAAAGGTGCTTTGAGGGCCGTCAAGGAGATCCTGTGTTTGGTCAGGTATTTACTGGGGGAAAGAGGTATAGGTATTCCACGGATTCAAACAAAGCAGCTAGGGCACTTAGATTTTTGGGGGGCATCTATTTTGTATATTTCTCTTCCATATAAGATTTCATTTGAAAAAACACAGTATAAAATAAGAGATTGAAAACTGCTAGTCTTCAGGGACCATAAGAGACTGACACATTAAAAGTTATATAATTAGGGGCACCTGGATGGCTGAGTCGTTAAGCATCTGCCTTCGGCTCAGGTCATGATCCTGGAGTCCTGGGATGGAGCCCTGCATTGGGCTCCCTGCTCGGCGGGAAGCCTGCTTCTCGAACCTTTCTCACTCCCCCTGCTAGTGTCCCCTTTCTAGCTGTTTCTCTCTGTCAAATCAATAAACAAAATCTTTAAAAAAAATGTTATATAATTAATAGCTAGTGTTCAGAATTCCTGGACTAGATGAAGATTGTAGTGTGTATGTGCTCATGGTTTGGATTTTATTAGAGGCCACCATTAGTGTCTGAGTTTATGTGATACTAGCTGTTGTCATTCTCATTAGGAATGAAGACCAAACTTCTAAAAAGCTCTACTCTATTTTATATTTTGTTAAAAAAATGTTTGTATGTCTTACCAGGTTCTGACTCAGAAGATCTTTTGGAAGAATTGCTCTGTTGTCTGATACAGTTGATCACTGATACTCCACTCCTGTAAGTTCTGGCCAAGTCAGGGTTGGCTTTATGTTCTTTGTATACTGAAGACAGTGATCAGTCATGTTGAAGTTTGCGAACGCAGTTTCTGTGTGCTATAAAATGGAAAAATTATTTTGTGAATAAAGAAGAAGAGTTTAAGATTGATCATGACAGAATCGCCATGAACATGGGGCCATCACTGGATGTGCTGTTTGCCTGAGGCCCACAAAGGAAGGAGCAGGTATTCGGGAGAAGACGGCCTCCTGGCCTCTGTTGTATGTAAGTGCAGCATCCAGAATTGTAATCTAGATTGAGAAATGAGAGCCACCAAACCCTCCAACCAAAGGTGGGCCTCTGATAGGCACCTGGAAGGCAGGGCTGAAGCACCTGAGGAATCACCTGGTGGGAAGGGCGCAGGGGAGAGTGTCCCATGCAGGTGGAACTCGTGTGGCAGACACTGTTAACTTGAATTTCTGATGTCCTTCCTTGCCCTCTTTCTGACACATCTTCGGTTTTGTTTGGGGGGCTGCTGTGTGCCCAGCTTTGTTTTCGGGCCCCTCGGGAACTAAATGTGGTCCCGTGACATGGTTTGGGCCAATGCTGTGTAAGCAGAAGTCATGAGCTCGCAGGCCATGTGTCCCCAGCTTTCTTGCCTGCTGCTCTCCTCGTTCTTCCTGGGATGTGGAGGCAGTGCTGGGGCCGTCTTGAAACGATGATGATGAGTGCCACATACAAAGGATAGGGTCCCAGGAGCAGGGATACCAATGATACCGTGGAACTATCATACCAGCCCTAAGTGGCTTATCTTTGGATTTCTTCTTCAGTGAAAAAAAAATAAACACTTGTTTTGGTTAAGCCACTATGGTCAGGTGTCTGTTACATGTGGTCAAATGTGGGAAGGGAAACACATAGATTGTCTCCTCTTGTTATTTTATGTGCGATGCTTCATGTATTCTTGACTTAATTTTTAAAATAGTTCCGTCTCTATTATGTTTATGTCATTACTAAATACCAGCGGTTTAGTCTATAACCTCAGTGAGTACGTTCTCTCCCCCTCCTTTGTTAATAAAATGTCTTGGTGAAGTTAAGGGGAATGGAAGTAGTAAATCTCTGTAGCTGGTAAATGCGGCTTGAATACAGTGAATAGACCAGTCACTTAAACACTCTTGAGGAGCAAGCAGACAGTATTGTAATATATCAAACCTTTCAGTGTTTTAATGTGTTTATACTTTTTAAATGAACTGAAAATGCACAGACAACCAGATGTCTTGTATTATGTACACTCAGCTTTAACCAGCTGCTGAAACAGTTTCTGATGATTTAATGTTGTTGGAACTCCGTCCTGCAAGGTTTGTCTTGGTAACTGTTACCATGTGAAACCTAATTACTATGTAAATGTTTCCTGTGCTGTAACCGTAGTGCAGTGTTGTGGATCAGCTTCTGACTTAAGGGGGAACATGAACTTGAACAGTAGGGATGCTCTCATCCTGACTGTCCTCAGTCTCACTGTAGATTTGGCACATTTAGCATCGGCGTGCCCGTGCTCCATCAGCGGGTGCACGACAAGAGGGGCATGATGATCGTGGCCACCAAGGGCAATTCAGAAACCACTTAAACATTTCTTGTGAGACTGTGAAATCATTCTGTTAATATTGGAAGCCAGTGATTACCAAGAACATAGATAGACATTTAGAGATTTATACACTAAATTTGAAATGATTCTTTATTCTTGCAGCAACTGCAGTAGTTTAGATAAACTCCCAGAATTTGAGGAATTCACTTGTAATAAAGCTTGACTTTTTTTTTTTAAGATTTTATTTCTTTATTTAACAGAGAGAGAGAGAGAGATCACAAGTAGGCAGAGAGGCAGGCAGAGAGAGAGGAGGAAGCAGGCTTCCCGCTGAACAGAGAGCCCGACGCGGGCCTCGATCCCAGGACCCTGGAATCACGACCTGAGCTGAAGGCAGAGGCTTTAACCCACTGAGCCACCCAGGCGCCCATAAAGCTTGACTTTTAAGTGGTTAGTGGATACTGCTTCTCAGAAAGGTTGGGTGTTTTGATAAAATATCCATTCTCTGAGATTCTAATCTTCGAAGTCTGATTGAAATGCATGTTTTTCAGGAATCCTTTCTTAATTCCATACCTCTCAGCTCAGTGGTGGGGTTTCGGTTGGCCCCAGCAGCAGAGCTGCATTGCTGGATGGGCCCAGTACTTAGGTTTGTTTGTGATGCTGGATGAGAGAGAGAGAGTGAGCATGAGAGAGGGGAGGGTCAGAGGGAGAAGTAGGCTCCCCAATGAGCAGGGAGCCTGATGCAGAACTCGATCTCGGGACTCTAGGATCATGACCGGAGCTGAAGGCAGTTCCTTAACTGACTGAGCCATCCAGGCGCCCTATTTTGAGAACTTTTAACTTGTCTTTTTAAATCTGTTTTTGGTGTTGTTTTTGTGAAAGCCATCACTCTTATCTGTATGTGGTGATACCCTTGTCAACCATTTTTTGTCCTACCCCTTTCTCGAGTGCCACCACTCCAAACAGGTCCCTGTGAAGTCTGCTCGGAGTGGACCTTCTTCTGGTCCCAGGCCAGACATGCAGCCTCTTCCTCTGAGGTCTGTTTTTGTGTCCTTATCAACCTGTGTACTCAACTGTTTGGTTCTTAGCCTGACCCTCATTTGCAGATTTTTCAGTTATAATTTTATTAGAATGTTTATCTTTTTAAAAAAGATTTATTTATTTATTTGTGGTGGGGGCAGGGAGAGCTAGAGAACACAAGCGGGAGAGAGAATCTCAGACTCTACACTGAGCCTGATGTGTGGTTGATTCCTCATGACCCTGAGATCATGACCTGAGCTGAAACTGAGTTGGATGCCCAACCTACTGAGCCACCCAGGTGCCCCAGAACATTTATCTTGTTTTGTAAGTTATATATTGATAAAAGCTGAGACATTCCTGATCGATTGCCCTCACTGCCTTTTCCTGGGTGTGTCTAATTGTGCAGTATGATTTTTGTCTACCTCTCTAGTACGGGGGTACTGATGTTATCTGCTGACCTCGTTCATCCCGCTCCTGCTGCTTCGGCCACACAGGTGTCCATGCTAATTTGGGACATACCAACCCACTCCTGTCCCCAGGGCCTTTGCCCTCACTGCTGTGGCTTCCTCCTTGAATATCTCCCCTCAGATAACTGCATGGCTTCTGTCCTTTCATGCTTCGTTCTGCCCAGAGGAGGTCTGCGTCTTACAAACAGCTGCCCCGACCACCCTGACATAGCAGTACCCTTCTCGTTCTCTGTTCTTTCATCATGCTTTGTTTTTTGTCTTTATACTTACCATTGCTTTTCATATTATCTTTTATTCTCTTGTTTATATTTCTCAAATAGCATTAGGAATCCTTATACTGAGTTGCTTTAGGCACCTGCTCGGCAGACAAGGACAACTGTGCAGACAAGGACTGTTCTTGTGCCTGCATTTGCTTTGCTCACTGCTGTTATCCTCAGTATTCAGGCTAGCCTGGCCCGTGGTGGACTGGGAACACATATTTGTGGAATGAGGAAGGTAGTGGGGGCACAACCTGTTCAGTGTGCTTAAAGCCTTTGGTTTGTTTGCCATCATCTCGTCTGCATGGAAACATAGTATTGCACTGAGGCCCATTCCATTGCCTTTGCACTTGGTATAATTGCATCATAACCATGAGGTGTCTGATAGGAGAGGTAGAAAGGGGCTGTAGAAGCAGAAACACCGAGAACTAACATATCTGAGGGACGATTTCCACAAATGTTTCCAAATAACAATATTTGAGGAAATGGTGGATGAGATATAAATGCTGAGTGGTCCAGGACCATGTCATTTAGGGACAGTCAGCTTTATAGCTCAGCGGTCTTTACATTATCCCTTCACTGTATAATAATCTCTCTTTTGTTAAGTTCATTCTGAAAAACACATATTGGGACTATGCCATTGTCTCTAACGTACTAGGCCCTGGACAGATACACTGAAAGACGGGCGTGTGGGGTGCCTGGGTGGCGCAGTCAGCTGAGCGTGTGCCTTTGGCTCAGGTCATGATCCAACAGTCCTGGGATTTAGCCCGAGCCCTGACCTGGGCTCTCTGCTCAGCGGAAGCCTACTTCTCCCTCTGCCTGCTGCTGGTGCTCTCTATCCCTGCTTGTGCGCTCTGTCTTTCTCACAAATAAGTAAAATCTTTAGGAAAACAAACAAAAAACCAAAAAACCCAGGAGGAGGAACAGTTCCTAAGTGCTGGAGTCATTTGGAGCTGTAGTGATTCGTAGTGACTCTGTCAGCGAAGAGCCAGAGAGGGGCCTGCTCAGGACCTCTTGGGTCTGAAGAATCACGAGTGTATTTAGTTTGATTAGAGCAGAGGGGTTGTGGGAGATTAGGGATGGACAAGCTGTGTTGTTCAATGGGAGAGGGACTTGAATTTTAGGAGGACTAATGGTTTTTTTATATTTAGAAGTCTCTGTTTATTAATTTGTAAAAGAATACATTTTTAGGGCACCTGGGTGGCTCAGTTGGTTAAGCGACTGCCTTCGGCTCAGGTCATGATCCTGGAGGCCCGGGATCGAGTCCCACATCGGGCTCCCTGCCCAGCAGGAAGCCTGCTTCTCCCTCTCTCACTCCCCCTGCTTGTGTTCCATCTCTGGCTGTGTTTCTCTCTGTCAAATAAATAAAGTCTTAAAAAAAAAAAAGTTTTTAGAGCTATTTCTCCAGAATCCATTCTGGAAGTATTTGGGGAGGAGTGGAACTGATCAAGAATCTTATTTATGAGATTTGCTTTGTCCATTGTGAAATGTAATAAAATGATAGGAAATGCATATTTAATATCTGACCCATAAACTAATGATACTGGCTTCAGTGTTATTCTGTGGAAAATTTGAACATTGAAAACTTTTGTTGCTAACCATGAGAAGGTAGTTCAAGAATGTGAGAAGCTGTGAACAGTTGATGGAGGAGAATGAAGGAACTGGAAGGACCTGGGTTGCAATGAAGGGCTGTATCATTGAGAAAATGCCTTTCTATAGCCCTGCATGTTGATACCTAAACCCTTCTCCAAATGCAGCCTCTCCCGAGCAGGTGCCTAAAGCAACTCAGTATATAAGTTTTAGGTGCTGAAAGGGAAATATGTAGTATAGCTTTCTGGTTGAGTCGGTGAGGTATTTAAGTCCTTTTCAGCACTGAATTAAAGTTGATAGCATTTCCAGATGCCAAGACAGTATTATATATTAAGTGCATGGTAGCTTTTTAGGTTGAAAATTGATTTCTGGTGTGGCAAGGAGTGGAGAATCTCAGTTAAATTTTTTAAAAAATGCAACCCTTTAAATGTTTATTGAACTCTGACTAAAATATAGCCGGTACCACAAATAATGTTGATTTTATAAGTTACGTGCTCAGGTTGTTCATAATTCATGAGTTATCATTCATTCATTCATGATTATCATTAAGAAGTGTAGAACCTATTCTGTAGTAGGAAAAAAACCTCTGTGGTTCGGAATCCAGAAGACGGGGCTCGAATCCTTGCTCTCCTACTAACTGGGAATGTCACTCCATGCCTCGGGTTTCTCATTTTGAAACGAGGGGTGATAGGCCAGAAATCATTCCTTGGAGAAGACATCTAGTTCAGCTGTTCAGCATTTTAGATAAGGAAATTGAAGGGCCTGAGTCGGGAGGCCAACTCCTGTAGCTGCTGGGGGGGGGGGGGAAACCCCGGCTGTGCGTGCACCACGGCCTTTAATGCAGTAGGGCCGGCGCCTCTCCTCCTCTGGTGTTCTTGCTGCCTCCTGTGTTGCTTCAGATTGTGTTGGGGACCAAAGCAATGACCTTGAAGATGCTTTTGAAAATTGTAAAATGCTTTAGGATTATAGAAGGATATTGTCTCGGGGCGCCTGGGTGTCTCAAGTCGTTAAGTGGCTGCCTTTGGCTCAGGTCATGATACCGGAGTTCTGGGATCGAGCCCCACATTGGCCTCCCTGCTCGGCGGGAAGCCTGCTTCTCCCTCTCCCGCTCCCCCTGCTTGTGTTTCTTCTCTTGCTGTCTCTCTCTCTGTGTCAAATAAATAAATACAATTTTTTTTAAAGTGTATTTTCTTACTCATACTAAGTACTCAAGTACATTGAATAGTTTTGCTTTCTGAGTTAATTTTCCTGTTTTGAACTTCTCAGTAAAAAGGTGTAGCAGTAGCTCACTAACAAGTGCAGTAGGCATAGGACATGGGATGTGCGAGATTCAAAAGAGCAAAGCTGACTCATCTGGAAACTGCGGGAAGTTTCTATAGTGCCCGGCTGCTTAAGAGGGCTGGTGCTAGCCCGGCATTAGGTCTGACAGAAAGACTCACAGCAGCAAAAGCCAGGTCCTGGGTGCTGGCTGTCATTTTGCTTGTGTTTGCATATTTTCTTGCAGGTTTTGGGCTCTTTAGAGCCAGATGAACTTTGGATTTTTAGAACTAGAATTCAGCTTTTCTTTATTCTAGCCCTTTCATTTTATATATGATGTCACTTAGGGGGAGGGTAGGGAAGTGACTTTCCTAAGGTCAATTTGCAGGATTCTTAGATGGCCCTGAAAACACTTGGCTCTGCCTTCAAAGAATTTTTACTCTTATAAAACCAAGACTGGTACAGAATACATTTGTTACTTTCTTTTGCTGTCACTAATACATGGATGGCAAAGTATGAAGAAGTAAAATACACTAATAATTGCAAACTTTAATTCTACCAGCAGAGTTAATTTTCTTTTTAATTTTTTGTCACTTACATAAGGTAATTCTTTGTTTTGTTTTAAAGATTTTATTTAGTTATTTGACAGAGAGAGACACAGCAAAAGAGGGAACCTATAAGCAAGGGAAGTGGGAGAGGGAGAAGCAGATTTCCTGCTGAGCGGGGAGCCCGATGTGGGGCTCGATCCCAGGTCTCCGGGATCATGACCTGAGCCGAAGGCAGTTGTCTAACCAACTGAGCCACCCAGGCGCCCCCAAAAAATGTTTTGTTTTTTTTTTTAAACCTATTCCCTAAGGAATTTACTATTTTTTTCTTTGAAAATTGTATTTCAATTCAAGTTAGTTTACATATAGTGTAGTATTGGTTTCAGGGGTAGGATTTAGTGATCTATCAGTTGCATATAACACCCACTGCTTATTCCATCAAGTGCCCTCCTTAATAACCATTCCCCAGTTACTCCCATCCCCTGCCCACTGCCCTCCAGTAACCCTCAGTTTGTTCCGTGTATTTAAGAGACTCTTATGGTTTGCCTCCGTCTCTGTCTTTATCTTATTTTATTTTTTCCTTCCTTTTCTCTATGTTCATCTGTTTTGTTTCTTAAATTTCACAGATGAGTGAAATCATATGGTTTTTGTCTTTCTCTGACTGCTTTCACTTAGCATAGTAGTCTCTAGTTCCATCCACATTGTTACAAATAGCAAGATTTCATTCTTTTTGATGGCCGAGCAATATTCCATTACACACACACACACACACATCATCTTTATCCATTTACCTGTTGATGGACATCTAGACTCTTACCATGTTCTGGCTACTGTGGACATTGCTGCTATAAACGTTGAGGTGCCTGGGCCCCTTCGAGTCACTATTTTTGTATCCTTTGGATAAATACCTAGTAGTGGGGCCATCTGGGTGGCTCAGCTTTTAGGTATCTGCCTTCGGCTCAGGTCATGATCCCGGAGTCCAAGGTTCGAGCCACATTGGGCTCCCTGCTTGGTGGGAAGCCTGCTTCTTCCTCTCTCAGTCCCTCTGTTTGTGTTCCCTTTCTAGCTATGTTTCTCTCTGTCAGGTAAATAGATGAAATCTTTAAAAAAAAAAAACAAAACTAGTAGTAGAATTGCTGGGTGATAGGATAGCTCTATTTTCAACTTTTTTTCCCTAAGATTTTATTTATTTATTTGAGAGAGAGACAGTGCACAAGCAGGAGGAGTGGCAGGCAGAGGGAGAAGGAGAAGCTGACTCCCCTGCTGAGCAGGGATCCTGATGTGGGGCTCGATCCTAGGATCATGACCTGAGCCGAAGGCAGATACTCAACCAACTGAGCCACCCAGGGTCCCCTATTTTCAACTCTTTGAGGAACTTCTATACTGTTTTCCAGAGTGGCTGCATCAGTTTCCATTCCCACCAACCCTAAAGAGATTATACCAGTTACAGTCTTACTAAAATCATTTAACAGAGCCTTGCCAATATTGTATAAAATTTTTTGTAAGTTAAAAATGGAAATAATAGTGTGATTCTTTTTTTCTAATTTTTTTTTAAAGATTTTATTTGTCAGAGTGTGTGCACCTGCACAAGCAGAGGGAACAGCAGGCAGAGAGAGAAGCAAGTTCCTTACTGTGCAAGGACTGGATGTGGTACTCAGTCCCAGGAGGCTGGGATCATGAACTCAGCCAAGGCAGATGCTTAACCAACTGAGCCACCCAGGTGTCCCCATAGTGAGATTCTCATTTGTATTTTCTCATTACAAGTGAATTGAACATCTCTCCGTATATTCAAAAGCCATTTCTAACTTTTGATGAAGGGTTAGCAATCATTTTTAGTTCCTGAGAGCTCTTTTCCTCTGATTATTTCTCATTTTATGAACACAACATATTAAGTTGACATGACTGCACTATGGATACTCATATAACCATTTTGTTATATTTGCTTTATTATTATATGTCTTTTTTTTTTTTGGTACTATCTCTGCATCTTATCAATCCATCCTAATTTTTCATTTTTAAGGTTATCTTTATAAAAACTCAATTTGTGGAACTTTTTTTATTTCAAGAAGATATGTGGCTATATTTTTATTGTTGCATTTGTATGCAGTGTTAGATGAAGATCACTAGTTCTTTGAGAAATCATGAAAACATGGAGTGGATATTTGAATTTATTTGATCCACCCCCTTGATTTTTACATATAGTCAAGTTGACAGGTAAGGTGGCTAATGAATCTAATAAGTGACGATTCTGAGACCGGAATCCAGATTTTTTGACTCCTAACCTCCGGGCACTTTCTGTTCCACGATGGATGAGCAGCGTTCTCATGTCTTTGAGTTTTGTTACCTTTGAAAACTAGCCACCACCACCATTGACGGTATCTGTAACAGACTCCCTGCTTTATAGTCTTCCCTCATGTCTTACTTTCAGACTGTGGTGGCATGACACTGATATTTCTAAAGTTTGGTTTTAGTCCTTTGAACTGTCTGTTGTTTTTGTTAAACTTGTGTTCCATTTACATACGGTCCGGTTTCTTACCCAATAGCAAGTCACAAGAGGATGTTTTTTTCCTCCATATTCGTTGACTTTGTGCTTAGCCAACACTAACACCCATTTCATGAAGGCTTTTGTCTTTATCCAAGTGTTCCACTCTGCCCTAGCTGAGCAGCACAAGGTCAAGGCGTGCCTTTTTTTTTTTTCTCTTCACTTGAAATTAATAACTTGCTCCAACAGTAGTTTGTTTTAGGACATTTCCATCCCAGATGGTGGAAAGTTCTTGGGATAATATGGCAGCCAAAGCAACACTTTGGCTTTTTAAAGTTGACTTTGTTTTGGCGATTGTGTGATGAAAATCTTCTGAAGATCATACAAGGACATTAAAACAAGAAAGATTTGTTGGCTTAAAACATTTTTCATCTTCTAAAACCACCACACTCAGCATGGTAGCATTTTGGTTTCTTTCAAGTATTGGCCTGTCTGGCTCTTTTCCCTGATTATTTGGCGCTTAAGATAGGCCAATTAATACATTCTAAATTTTGTTTTCACTGAAATCTAGCATTGTCTTGAATTTCCTTTTCTTGCGTCTTATAGAAAGTTACAGCAAGAAATGACAGTAGAAATCATCTTGCCCGATGTACTTATTTAAAAATAGAAAAACTGAGGGACGCCTGGGTGGCTCAGTTGGTTGGGCCACTGCCTTCGGCTCAGGTCATGATCCTGGAGACCCGGGATCGAGTCCCACATCGGGCTCCCTGCTTGGCGGGAAGCCTGCTTCTCCCTCTCTCACTCCCCTTGCTTGTGTTCCCTCTCTGGCTGTGTTTCTCTCTGTCAAATAAATAAAATCTTTAAAAAGAAAAAAAAAATAGAAAAACTGAGACCCAGAGAGATTATTTGATGAAATTAACAGAATGAGTTTAATAGATTGCTGAGAAACAGAGCCTAGGTCTCTTAATTTTGGATCAGTGACTTTTACAACATACCACAGTATGATTTAATTTTGTTTGTTCTTATTTCAATATGTCATCAGATTTGAATCAAGAAAAGTTTAATTTTAGCATTTATGACAGTCTTCTATTTTTAGTTCTTGATTAATTTCATTTTAGAGCATATTGCTTAAATATCCAAACACATAAAAATGTACATGAACAGTCTCCTGGCTACTCTGGTCCTCCATCTCTCCAGCTGTCCCATTTGCTTCCATCAGTGACCACTGTGCCTAGTCCCTTCTGTATCCTTCTTGAGGATGTCCATGCAACGCAGATGCAGCTAGGAACGCAGATTCTTTTTTTTCCCTGCACTCACACAAAGGGTGGGAAATCATACATATGGTTTTGAACTTTCCTCTTTTCCCATTGACAGTCTGTCCTGGAAGCTTCTGTACATACACATTTAAAGAGCTTTCTCATTTTTGTTAGGAGAATAGTCAACTACCCCAAAGTTTACCCTTTCAGAGTATATCTTTAGGTGATTTTTAGTATAGTTACAAAAGTTGTGAAATTGTCATTACCATTGAATTTCTCGGATCTTCATCACTCCATAGAGAAACCCCATACCCATGAGCAGCCACTCCTCTTTTCTCTGCCCGGCCCGTAGTAACAGCTCATCGACCATCTCTGTGGATTTGTCCTTTAGAGACATTTCGTACTAATGGAATCTTAGACTGTGTGGGTCTTTTATGTCTGGCTGCTTTCACTTAGCACGGTGAGTTTAAGGTTCACCCCTGTCGTAGCAAGTCCCAGTACTTCATTCCCTTTAATTACTGAGATGTATCCCATTATATGTATACACCGCATTCGTTTATCTACTCGTAAGCTGGTAAACATTTGGGTTGTTTCTGTTCTTTGGCTCTTTTGAATAATGCTGTTCCGAGCCTTCCTGTACAAGATTTTGGGTGGACTTAACATTTTCTGTTCCCCTGGGCAGTATCTATGAGAAAAATAGCTAGTCATATGGTAATTGTGTGTTTAACTTTCCTCAGTGGCTTCATCATTTTACATTCCCATTAACCTTGTGGCCCTTTCTGTCACTACTTGTCTTCATGCACTTTTCATTCTAGCCCCATTTGGCTTCCTTACATATGCTAAATATTCCTATACAAAAATGATCCTAGCTCGGAGCCTTTGCGTGTGCTGGTCCCTCTCCCTGGCAGACTCTTCTCTTGCCTCCTTATTTCTTTCAAGTCTTTGCTCAAATGTCAACTTCATGTTGAGTCTTATTGTTTAAAATTGTAGCACTTCTGTGATTGATTGTCAGTAGTCCCCCAAATTCATTCTCCTTCTCTTTATTAGAATTTGGCTGGGCAGAGGCTGTCCAGGTAAAGATGCTTCTCAGGCTCGCTTGCCAGCTAGATCTGGATACGGGGGTACCAGAAGAGGTGATATGTACAACTTTTGTATTGCTGAAAAAGAAATGATGTGCCTTGCAGTGATTTTCCTCCCTTCTCTCTGTCGGGAGTGGTGACTGGAACAAACTTGGAAGTACATGTAAAGGGTGACAGAGTGTCCTTTCCGCATGGCCTTTGTATTTTATTATTTTATTTTTTATTTTAAAGATTTATTTATTTATTTATTTGGCAGAGAGAAACACAGCTACAGAGGGAATACAAGCAGGGGATTGAGAGAGGGAGAAGCAGGCTTCCTCACTGCAGGGCTCGATCCCAGAACTCCGGGATCATGACCTGAGCTGAAGGCAGACGCACAAGGACTAAATCACCCAGGCACCCCTGACCTTTGTGTTTTATTAAGTAGATCCTGCTTTATCTGATTGTCAGGTAGCAGAGAAATGAACTTTGATCTGGTTTAAAACATGATTTTCGACCTTTTTTCATAGGAATTTAGCATAACTATTCCTTATCCTTCCACCCTAACCAGAGACTCCTTATCCAGCCTTCATGCATTGTTTCCTTCATAGCAGTTATAATGTTTTAATCTATTATATAGCATATTTATTTGTCTGCCCCTCTAGAGTATAAGCTCTGGCAGGCCTGGCATATAGTAAGCGCGTGCTCAGTGAATATTTGGAGTGAATGGTTGGAAAGGCCTTCTAGTGAAGGAGTGAATGGTTGGAAAGGCCTTCTAGAAAGTATAAGAGAATCTTCCATCTTGTCCTGTAGGGTTTTTTTTTTTTTCTTCTTTAAGATTTAAACTTTAGATATATGTGGGATTTCTTTTAGTATAGGGTCTGAGGTATAGATTCAAGGTTTTTTTTTTCTTTCAGAGGCGATACAGTTGTTCCAACAGTGTGTATTTTACTGTCTTTTTACTATCATATTGATGAAGTCCATTTTTATCTTGTATAACAATGATTTACAAATAAGAAATGTCTGCTCATCTCCTCAGTAGATTTCTTCTAAGAGAGATCATTGTATTCTCAGTCATTATCAAATCTGAGATGCTATTATTTTTGTTTCTCTAAATTTTATATTTTTATTCATATTAAATGGTATGTTGACATATGGGATATCTTGGTTTTGGCTTGTAGTTATAGGCTTTTTTGTGAGTAAGAACTGCAGATGCTGTGCGTGCCCTGACACCAAGCTTTATATTGAGTAAAAAGTTCTTTACCAAAATATGTATTTGCTTTTTATGGTTATTACAAATTACAGGTGCCTGAAAGTGTTAGAATGCTGTTTGTTTCTTCTGCAGGAGCAACATTTCTAGGTGTAAAATCTTTCAGATAGTGTTTAAATGCTTTTAATCACTAAATGATTTTAGTGAGACTGAATCTGTGACCAGTATTTAAACGTTTAACCTACATCTTTGATGGGCAGATGTGATGGTTACTTTTGTGTGGCAGCTTGACTGAGCTGAGGGGTGCCCAGAGGTCCAACATTATTTCATTATTTCTGGGTGTGTCCGTGAGTGTGTTTCTGGAAGCAGTTAGCCTCTGAATTGGTAGACTTTGTCAAAAAGGTCATACTCACCAGTGCCGAGATCATCCAGTCTGTTGAGGGCGTGAATAGAACAGAGAGGGGAAGGAAGGGTGAATTTGCTCCTGTGCTTGAGCGGAGACATCCATCTTCTCCTCTCCTTGGACACTGGTGCTCCTGATTCTTAGGCCATTGTACATAGACCAGGGTTTTTCTTGCTCTCAGGCCTTTGGGTCTGGACATGTACTGTACCACTGGCTTTCCTGGGCCTCCCCCTTGCAGATGCCTTGTAATGGAACTTCCATAATTGTATGAGCCAATCCTTATAGTGAATCACTTTTCATATACATCTCTTTACATATTGTGGATTCTGTTTCCCTGGAGAGCCCTAACTAATACAGTAAGTGTGGCTATGATCTTATTTATTGCTATGATCTGAATGTTTGTGCCGTCCCAAAATTCATATGTTGAAACCTAACCTGCAAAGTGGTGGTATTTGGGGAGGAGGGGAATAGTTAGGTCATGAGGACAGAGCCCTAATGAATGGGATTAGTGCCCTTGTAAAAGATACCCAGGAAAAGTCCCTTGCCCCTCTTCCATCGTTAACATAACAAAAAGATGCTACCTGTCTGTGAACCAGAAGGCTAGCTCTCATTGGAGACCAAATCCGCAGGCGCCTTGATCTTGGACTTTCTAGCCTTCAGAACGGTGAGAATATATTTCTTTTGTTTATAAGCCACCCAGTCTCTGTTAGTTTGTTATTACAGTCCACAAGCACTAAGATACTCACGTTAGATTGTTTTTCCCTAGTTACAAACTCTGTTACTTTGATTGTTTACAGTGAAGTGAGAGAGAGGAATAATTAAGAAGACCCATCGTTGAAATGAGGTTAGCTATTATCCTTAGACTATCACTTAAGATATTTTTTCCCCAGGAAATTTCCCAGTAGAGATAATCAGTTTGGAGCAAATCTTTATCCTACTCATTTTCTTCATGCCCTTCCCATTTAAAAAGTTTAAAGTAATAAAAATGGTTATCTATAATCTCATCTCTCAGGGTTGCTTTTTAAATTTTTTACCTGTTGGCATCTGCATGCATATTCATTCCTATGGTACATAATCTGCTGTCTTTGTCAACATTGTGTCATGAAACAAATTTTTCAATAAAGTCTGTTTCAAAAGTAGATGGGATAACATGTTTTGTGAGGCTAGCCTAACCGTGGTACTGAAACCTAACAAACATTACATAAAAAGAAAATTATGGACTTCTGTCCTTTATCAGTATAGTAAGTCTTATAAAAAGTCTTTTAAAAATAAATAATAAGTCGGGGCACCTGGGTGGTTCAGTTGCGTAAGCATCCAACTCTTGATTTTAGCTCAGGTCATGGTTTCAGTGTCATGAGATCGAGCCCCACATCAGGCTCCAGACTCAGCGTGGAATCTGCTTGAGAATCTCTTCCTGTCCCTCTCTCTCTGCCCCTCCTCTGGCTCATGCTAGCACTCACTCTCTCAAATAAATAAGATCTTTATTTTTATTATTTTTTAAAGTTTTATTTATTTATTTGAGAGAGAGAGCATGTGTGTGTGCGTGCGTGAGAAGGGGGGAGGGGCAGAGGGAGGAGCAGAGGAAGGGGCGAAGCAGAGTCTCCTGCTGAGCAAGGAGCCTGGTGTGGGACTCAGTCCCAGGACTCCGGGGTCATGACCTGAGCTGAAGGCAGATGCTTAACTAACTGAGCCACCTAGGCGCCCTAAATAAATCTTTAAAAAAATAATTAGTAAGTTGAATCCAGCAATATATGAAAAGGACAGTACATCATAACCAAGTGTGGTTTAGTTGAAGAGTGTGATATGGTTAACACTTGAAATTCAATCAATGTAGTTTGCTATATTGACAGAATAAATTAGAAAAGCCATATGAGGTGTTTCAGTAAGTGTGGAAAAAGTGTTTTTGACACATTCAACATCCATTCATGAAAAAAGAAAAGTGTTCTTGATTTAGGTTGATACCACTGTCTCTGAGTTCTAAATCTAGAAACCCATCTTTTTTGATTAGTCTTAGTCTTTCTTGCCCACTTTAAGCATTCAGTCTGTCACTGAGTATATTAGTTTTATTTTGTTCCATGTCATTCAAGTTGGATTGCCCTTTTCCATTCCTGTTGTCACTGTTTTCACTGAGGTCCTCACAGTGCTCCAATGAGACGGTTTATTGCATGTGTTTTGTTTCTTTTAGTTACAGCATTTCCCCACTTCAGTACATCGCCCAGCTTCTGATGGCCCCCTTCATTCCACTTTCTCTGATTTTGGACACACCAGGCTCAGGATTGAGTCGATCATATTCTTCACTTCAAGGGTCATTATCATCACTGGTTCATGTGAGGCCCATACCTCCCAGCATTTGGTGTCAATCCATTCACTTATTCCCATTTATCCCCATTTCTTGCTTCTTCTCTTTCCCATAAACAGCCATTTTATGTGTGTTTAATGCATTGTTTTTATATATGTATGTGCAACTAAATGTTATATGTACATGCAATTTTTTTTTTTTTTTAAAGTAGGCTTCATGCCCAGTGTTGGGATCAGGAGTGCAGGTGCAGCGGTGCCTCCGACTCCAGTACCTCGAGGTGGTAGTTGAGCTTATCGCCAGGGCTGCGGTCTTGTCTGAAGCCTCAGCTAGGAAGGGGAGGACCTGCTTTCTAGATTTCTCACCTGCCATTGCCAGGATTCAGTTACTCTAGGGAAATTGGACTTCAGTTCTTTAGCTGTTAACTGAAGGCCTCCTTTAGTTCTTTCTGGGTGGACTTCTCCATATGTCAGCTTACAGCAAGGTAGCTGGCTTCCCGCAGAGAAAGGAGGAAAAAAAAGGAAAGGAAAAGAAAGGCAAGAGAGGGTGCTGGACACAGGCCTTAGTCGTTTTGTAAATTTACCTCCACCTGGAAGTGGCATCCTCTCACTTTTACTGTGTTTATTAGAAGTGAGTTACTTGATGCAGCCTGCATTCAAGGGGAGGCAGTACACAAGGGCATATGAATAGCAGGAAGCAGGAATTATTGGGACATTCACTTTAGGACATTCCTGAAAAAGTTCCTGACTTAACTTTAGGATTAATTTGTGTAGAATTACTGTTTTCATGGTATTAAATCATTCCATTCAGATCATCCTGTGTGTCCTTTGTTTCATACTGGTCAGAAAAATGAATGAAAGATATCCTTTTAGTCAATCAGCAGCATCATGGGCCCTTCATGAAATTCCCTTTATATTTACAACAAGTATTTTTTGGTATTATGATCAGGTATTACATGACCTCAACACATTTCTTCCTTTTTTGCTATTCCAATTACAAATGCTTTGTATGCTATGCTGATGAGTCTATTCAGGAAGACCCAATCAGTCAGTTCCAATAAAAATCAGAGCATTGGAAAAAAAAAATAAAAAAAATCCAAAAAAAACCAGAGCATCTGTTTTGGGGCGCCTGGGTGGCTCATTTGGTTGAATGTCTCATTCTTTTTTTTTTTTTTTTAAGATTTTATTTATTTATTTGACACACAGAGAGAGAGATCACAAGTAGGCAGAGAGAAGAGGAAGCAGGCTCCGTGCTGAGGGGAGAACCCAATGCGGGCCTTGATCCCAGGACCCTGAGATCATGACCTGAGCTGAAGGCAGAGGCTTTAACCCACTGAGCCACCCAGGCGCCCAAGTGTTCCATTCTTGATTTTAGCTCAGGTTATGATCTCAAGATTGTGAGACTAAGCCCCATATGGGACTCCACGCTGGGAATGGAGTCTGCTTAAGATTCTCTTTCTCTCTCTCTCAAATACATAAATAAAGTTACAAAAAAGAGAAGATCCCTCTGGGTCTCTGTCCATTTATCCATTGTTGGTTATATACTAGTGTTCGGGTTATAAATAACTAGAAAATGAAAGGATCCCTAGCTAGAATCTCATATATTCTTATGAAAAAGTGACTTATCTTGGGATACGTTGGTGGCTCAGTTGGTTAAGCATCTGACTCTTGATTTTGGCTCAGGTCATGATTTCAGCTCAGATCATGATGCTGTGGGTGATAAGATGGAGCCCCGCTTGCATGTGTATACAGGCTCCCTCTCAAATAAATCTTAAAAAAAAAAAAAAGAAAACAAAAGAAAACAAAAAAGAAACTTGTCTGCATATAACTACTTGCCAGTCATGCTTTAGGGCTTAACTTAATGTCACTTTTCTAGAAGAGCTTTACATGCAGAATCCCCTATAATCCTTTCATGGTGTGACTTGCCCTTTTTCTTTACAACCCTTTTTGGTGTAATTATTTTCTTGAGTTCTCTTTTCTCCATTGAATTGTATGCTCCATAAAGGCAGGAGCCTTATCTGTTTGTGGATGGATGTGTCTCTCCTGTGGGGCATGATGCCTGTCTCGACATAGTAAGAATAAGGCCTTTGTAAATATTTGCTGAATGACCTACAAAGTGGAGTACAATGTAATAAACAATTTGATAGAGATTTTATCCATAGACCTATGGAAGCACACAGGGGGATCACTTAGTTCTCTTTAGGAATTTTGAGGGATGGATTTGTAGCTTGACACTAAACTACAAATGTCCTGTTGAGTCTATATCTTATGTGCTGTCAGCTTTTCCTCCCTCCCAACATGAAACCTTCTCCTTTTTGTCCCTATGGCTTTACAGAATTTGGATTTGGGACATAGAATAAGATGTTAAATCATAAAGTATAAACCACTACATTTGATTCTTTATTATTGATGCAGTAACTGAATATATTATTAGATGTCTGGAGGTGGTCACCTATCTAGATAGGCTGTACCTTCTAGCAAGATATTTTGTTCTTCAGGATTTGACGTCAGGCCCTGACCCAGCTGAAAGTCTAGCCAATTGACAATGGAGACAGGCAAGGGCTCTATGAATAAATAAATGATAACTGATGCAAAATCTTTCAGGTTCTAAGCAGCCAGATCATCATTATGAAGAATTAATGAATTATAACATGACGTGTCAGGCTTGTCTTTCATTCAGTTCAGGGAGTAAGAACAAATACAAGAATTGTGTTTTATGTGGTTAATATTTACAACACTAATTATGGAAGTTTCAGGAGAGGGAATTATTCTGTAATACCTTTGAATGTGAGATTTCTGAGTAGAACTGAGATTTATTCATTACATAATAACATTAATTGCACGGACCTCTTGTGTTTGTATACTTTATTTTTAAAAGAGATTTCTATCAGCAATAATGCCTTAAGTTATCTGGCAGAACTTAAACTTGCCCAGTTTTAGAATAAAGTTATGTTTAATTTGCTTAATGAACCTTATTTAAGTAGGTGTTAAGTGTTTTGGCAGGGGCTTTTCATGAGTATTTCAGTTGTGTCAAAATATTTTTATCTTCTTTTGGAGCTGTTACTCTTTTTGCTGTACTGGTTGAGATTTCCACTGTTCCTGATCTGTTACTCTTCCCCATGATAATCATGTAAACGTTTGGAGTGCCTGGGTGGTCCGTCATTAAGCATCTGCTTTCAGCTCAGGTTGTGGTCCCAGAGTCCAGGGATCAAGCCCTGCATTGGGCTCCCTGCTCGGTGGGAAGCCTGCTTCTGCCTCTCTCACTCCCCCTGCTTGTGTTCCCTCTCTAGCTGTGTTTTTCTCAGTCAAATAAATAAAATCTTTTAAAAAAATCCTGTTAAACTTTTACAATAACTAAAGATTTCTTGAGGCATTTATTCCTCTCTGTGCTTACTGCTCAGCCAAAACTGTGTTTCCTTTTTATTTGATCTAAAATTTCTAAAGGGGGACTGATGACCTTGGGAGAAACATGCTTCATAAAATCGGTATAATGTGTTCACTGCCCATATTTTGCTGAACATACAGAATTGGCCTTGAGGCAGCAGACACTAGAGGTAGAGAGTGTTAGGATATACCATTGTTCTCATGTAAAGTGATTGTCACCGGGGAAAGGCATTGTTTTCCTCCCTGCACTGGAGCTTTTCTGGCAATCTGCATAGTCCATTCTGCATTATAACTAAACAGGGATGAACATAGAGCTTTAGGGTGAATCTTCCAAGCCCGAACACTGCTGGTAACTGTTTCCATTATACACTAATAGACTTGCTATGCATCAGGAGATGGGAACTGAAAAGTAGGAATGTCACCCGAATGCCTGACCCAAGTGCAAGAGCTAATGGCTTGGGACTTCATATTTTTGAAGGACTTCATATTTTTGCTTGACTTAATTTTTATGTTAAACATATTAGTATTTCTTTATAACCTAGAAACATGTTGAATATTTAGATTGAGTTTTTAAGTGTATAGTTTATGTAGAAAAGAGCAATCCTAATTTCCAAAGGGATCATTATTCTGTTTCCTTTTTCTCCAGAGATATCACATACGAAATCTCAGTTGAAGCTGTATCAACAATGGTGGTTTTCCTTTCTTGCCAACTCTTCCACAAGGAAGTTTTGCGACAGAGCATCAGTCACAAGTATTTGATGCGAGGTCGATGGTATGTTTCTATTTTACATTTTTCTACTTTTTACTGTATAAATCTATATTTCTGGTCTTGTCCTCTAACCTCACTGTTGTCCCAACTGTCCAGCCAGACATTCCTTCTGTGATCCTGTCCACACTCCAAACCCAACACATAAGGAAGCAAATTCTTCTTTCCTATTTAAACTGTCCATCCTCCCTGCCCCTTTCATCTCCACAACTTTTTTTTTTATTATAGAAGTGAAACTTTGAAGTCTTCTTTCTTCTTTTTTCTTTCATCTTTTTTCTTTTTCTGCATCATTCTCTATGTTTAAGCACTCATCCAGTCATGCTTGTTCACTGAAATTATTTGACTCTTCCCCTTTTCACCAATCCTGTTGAAACTACCACATCTGCACCCAGTCACCCTGTGTTTGGACTAGTCCAGCAGCCTCTTGGCTGACTGCTCTTACTTTCATTTGGTCACAGATATTTATTGTGTGTTAACCTTGTACCAGGCATGTGTTAGGATGGGTGGCGCTGTGTTCTTGAGTAGCAGCTTGCAATCTCCTGATGGAGGCTGGGAGTAGATCTCACACACACACACACACACACACACACACACACACACACACACGTGCGCGCATACGTATCTTCTATTGACACATTCTTCACAGAACTTGAGAATGTAAAACAATTACAGAGAAAGTAGCTTTGATTAAAGTTCTCAGGGAGTGGGAGGAGCTTCTTGCTGCCTGGGTTATCTCTGTGGCACCTTCTTGCTCCCTTGGTATCAAGTTGTACCTGTGATATGGTCACGAATCCTGTAAGACTGTTTGGAACATATTTGAAAATCACCGGTAATAGAGAAAGAGCCTGAACTTTGGCTCAGGAGTCAATTACAGTGTTTCCTCTGGATTGCTAGAATTGATTTCTCACTTTAATTAATTAATATGTTTAATTATACACATATCTTTTTCACCTATGTTCTCTCCCTAGTCTTCTCATTCCATTACTTGAAAGAGTAGATATGTATATTTATTTCATATGCATGAGTAAATTAAATAATTTCATGCTTAAAATATATAGTTTTTTATCTTGTTGCTTTTTAATTCTTGCTTCTCCCTACTGATTCTGTGTTACTACCTCCCTTCAAGTACCAGGTACTGTATAATATACTGAATTTGTAATATGTTACCTGTTATGCAGATTACCAATAAGGTTACCAGCGCTCAAGAGTTGAAGTGATCTGGGTGCCTGGGTGGCTCAGTGGGTTAAGCCTCTGCCTTCAGCTCGGGTCATGATCTCAGGGTCCTGGGATCGAGGACTGCATCGGGCTCTCTGCTCAGTGAGAGCCTGCTTCCTCCTCTCTCTCTGCCTGCCTCTCTGCCTACTTGTGATCTCTCTCTATCAAATAAATAAATAAAATCTTAAAAAAAAAAGAGATGAAGTGATCTGACCACCAGCTATGGCATAGAAACAGGAAAGCTACAATTCATCCTCAAGGCTGATCTCAGAGCCCATGGTCTTTACTATTATGTGACAGTGCTACATTTCTTTGAATTGTGCTGATCCCTTTGCTATGAATAGATTATATAGATGATATTTATCATTATACAAAGTCAGGGGACTTCCATAACTATGAGTCTGATTTTCTTCTTTTTTCTTTTTGTGTAGTGTTCCATACACCAGCAAACTTGTGAAAACCTTATTGTATAACTTTATCAGACAAGAAAAGCCGCCCCCTCCAGGAGCAAACGTACTCCCACAGCAGTCGGATGGGGGAGGACTGCTCTATGGACTCGCATCAGGAGTAGCAAGTAAGTCTAATCAGATTCTGTCAGTTCTTCGATGTAGATAGAGTCATAACCACCACAGTCAGGGCCACCACTGATGGCTCCGTGGGGCTGGCTGAATGTGAAATACTGGAAGTGATTTAAAATATTTTTTCCATTTAGTGCCGTGATTGATGCAGTGAAATGTATGCAAATAATTGCTTACCTGTAAGACACCATTTTTCAAGAATAATGCTTGCAAATATGCATAGCGTGTAAGTTTTAGCTGTACACGATATGTGTGGTTAAGCTCTTGGAAACTTTATACTGCTTGTGCTTTGAGGAAATCCTGGTATTTTAGAGGCTTCATTGCTCAGGATCTTACATGGCTAATTAGGTGTAGTTTTCTTGTTATACTCAACGTTTCATTTGCACAACAACAAATTAGCACATTTTGAAGAGTTTTTTATTAAATTCTAAAGTGGCACAAGTGTGGGTTTTATTAGATTGAAAGTAGATTTCATTAACTGCAGAAAATCCTTTCCCACCCAACAGTAAAACCTCATTAGTAAAGCCTCATTTCTGCTTCACGGTGTTGGACATGAGACAGAGGAGTGGCAAGGGGAGCTCTGGCTCTCCCTGGGGTTAGTGGGGCGCACCTGGGGTGCGGGAACTCCTAGAGACTGAACTTTTGATTTCTTCTAAAGGAGATCCAAAAAGCAGACTGGTACTTTGGCATGGGCACTCTTCCTACACTAGCAGTACACAGTTGGGCTGTTTGAAGGAATGCTACCCGGAGCTGAGTTCCACAGCGAAATTGTGGCTGTGGCATGCTTGCCACGCTCCGGGGGGACCGTCGGTATGATAGGAAAATGTAGTCCTGTTTGATGATGGGCAGGTAATGTGTCTTGGGAACGTCTTTGGGTTAAGAGACCTCTGTTGACTTTTGGAATTGATCTGTGGGCCAGGCTTTCAAGGTTTGCCTTTCCTTGGTTTCTTTTAATATTATGGGTTGAATTACATTTTTGGTCCCTCATGGCTTTGTCTTTGGTGCTGAGCAGGCTTCCTAGAATGCCAGACCTGCTGAGGTTCGTGCTCTGACTTGCTCTCGTCTCAGATGAGGAGGCTGTACCGGCTGGTGCGCATGGCCTCTGAAGACAGTACAGCAATGGCTGCTTGTGTCCATGGGAAGGCTTCATCAATCCATTAGTATTTTCTTTCTTCGATCATTAAACTGGTATAAGTATATAAAAGCTAGGTATTTTCCAGCATTTCAGGAGGGTTGCAGATTTTTTTTTTTTTTAAGATTTTTATTTATTTGAGAGAGCGAGAGAGCATGGGCAGGAGGGAGAGGCAGAGGCAGAGGGAGAAGCAGACACCCTGCTGTGAGCAGGGAGCCAGACGTGGGGCTCATCCCAGGACCCAGGGATCATGACCTGAGGCGAAGGCAGCTGCTTAATCTGCTGATGAGCCCAGATGCCCTTGGTCGAAGTTTTCTGGGGCAGGAGATAGTGGGGTAAATTCATTAACTCTTTTCTTCAAAACAATGGCCATACTTTACACTTTTTTGTTTTTTAAAGGACAAACATAGATTCGTGTGTTGTATTTAGTTTTTCTTGGAGTTATGTGTTGTCAGAAGAATGCCCAGTATGGTAACGTGTCATCAGTATCATGTACCAAAGAGCATTTAAACTTTAGATCTGCCCGACCTATTAAGCAGGGTATCAGAAGGAAGTCCCTTAATTTTCCTTGCGTCCTGTTTTTTTGTCTGTTGAATGAGAAGGTCAGGATAGATAATTGCTAAGATTATTTCTATATAACTTTCAATGATTCTATGGCCTTTTCCCTTACTATTAAAAATTTTAATATTCAGAGTTTTGGGGGAAGGTAGAGGTGAAAAACATTTAATATTAGTTAAGGACATGAAAATTGACAATTGGTTAAGCATCAGGTGATGGTCCCGGGGCCCTGGGATCATGCCCTCCTTGTCCTGCTCTGTGCTCAGTGGGGCATCTGATTGTCCTCCCTCAGCCACTTCCCCCGCTTGTGCTCGCTCTGCCTTTCTCTCAAATAAAATAAAACCTTAAAAAATAAAAAAATAAAATGGACTTAAGATTTTTAGTGTACTATAGTCATAAGATGTTTTATATTGCTTCTTACATCTTCATAAAACCATTCGTATAAAGGTATAAATCATGCTAAGAGTGATTATCCATTATTTCACAGTATGCAACTCAAGGGTTTATAAAAAAACAGCCAAAGCACAGCTGTGTATTATGGGGGGAAAGAAAGGAAAAATGGTGATAAAATTTTGAATTAAGTCACATTCCATGAAAGTTAATCAGGTTGACAAGGAAATTTAACTAGTTGTGTGATCACTTTTGAAGGTCTTTTGGTTGGTAGTTGAGGAATTTTCTTACTTTAATATTGGCTTGAAAAAAATATGATTTGGAAGCTCCTCACTGAAAAAAAAATTCCAAAGCCAAATGTAAATTATAAACTCCTTTCAATTAAGTTTATTTTCATTGGGACTGAGTTTTATTCTGGAAACTCAGTAGAAAGTATTTCTTTTCAAACAGTATATGTATACGGGACGTGTTGCTTGAGTAATTCCCTTTGAAACAGAGTGCCTTATTTTGGAAGACTTTCTGGTTTTGGATAGTGAAGTCTTGTTGGTGCTGGCAGAGGAAGAGGAGCCTTCTTGTGCTAGCTGAGTAGTGAACCACACCCCTGGACCCTCCCAGGAGTTTGACAAAGCCTTTCTCCAGTTTAGTCTCACTTTTTCATATATATTTCAGGTTATTCTACTATTTGTTTCCCAGACTCTAGCAAGAACTCTGTTACTTATTACATGCCTGACACTCTCCCCCCTTTCATGTCTTCCCTTGGATTATCTCCTTCACTGAGAATCCTATTTCCTCCTCTCTGACTTTTTTTCTGTCCACCCATCCATTAAGAGCCATCTCAACTACCACCTTCTCCACGAAGACCTCCTTTTCTTTCCTAGTCAGGTGTGCTCTTTCCCTGTGGCATACTTAACTTGGCTTTGCATTATAATTACTGTGTACAGACATCATTTTCCATACCTGGCCTCTATAGACAATACAATGAAAACTAAGATGTGTGTCACACTGAGAGTTTATAGGGCACTTTTCATGTATTTCGTTTTATTCTTGTTGTCAAATACGTGGTTTTACTTTCTTATAATATGATTGATGAAGAGATGTTCCTAGTTACAATTTTTCTAAGATCACGTAGGAAAGAGGTGGTGTTGATTTGCACTTGAGCTCAGTTCCTTTGACTCTTAACCTTTGTTTTCTGGTCCTTTCTTGTTGTAACCTGAGTCCTGAGTGTATCAGCTGGTGCTTGACTTAATGTGATCATGTTTACTGCTGTCTCCACCAGAACACCTCTCATCTGTGGACCGTCAGTAAATACTTGCTGTATGTACTGAAATACCGAACGCTAATAACTTGTCTGCACTCCAGATGGAGTGAATTCAGTTTATAATAACACATCTGTCATCTATTGAATGCCCTCTGTTTTCTAGTCACTTTAGTAGCTAACTTACGTACATGATTTCACCTGCTCTTTATTTTTATTTTTTAACACTTTATTCTGGAAAATTTCAAAGATGGATAAAAGTAGAGAGATTGGTAGAATGACTGTCTATCTGTAAGCCATCTTTAAAAATTACCAACATTTTGCTGTTTTCTCTTCTCATTTATGAGATATGCCCTATCCTCCCCAACCCCCCAGCAACCCTCAGTTTGTTTCCTGAGATTAAGAGTCTCTTATGGTTTGTCTCCCTTCCCGATCCCATCTTGTTTCATTTTTTACTTTTCTACCCTCCATGACCTGGCTCTCAAATTCCTCATATCAGAGAGATCATATGATAATTGTCTTTCCCTGATTGATTTATTTCACTCAGCATAATACCCTCCATTTCCATCCTGCAAATGGCAGGATTTCGTTTTTGATGACTGCATAGTATTCCAGTGTGTGTGTGTGTGTGTGTGTGTCTGTGTCCGTCCAATGGATCTTCTGTATCCATTCATCTGTTGATGACCATCTAGGTTCTTCCCATAGTTTGGCTATTGTGGACATTTCTGCTGTTAACATTCGGGTGCACGTGCCCCTTCAGATCACTACATTTGTATCTTTAGGGTAAATACCCAGTAGTGTGATTGCTGAGTCATAGGGTAGCTCTATTTTCAACTTTTTGAGAAATCTCCATACTGTTTTCCAGAGTGGTGTCTCATGTGCTCTTTAAAAACAAACAAACAAAAAAACAAACAAACAAAAAAACTTTATTTGAAAATAAGTTCCTGCGTGTATAAAACCTGAATGAAATCAGTCAAGCAGAGAAAGTCATTTATCATATGGTTTCACTTGTGAAGCATAAGGAATAACACGGAGGACATTAGGAGAAAGAAGGGAAGAGTTAAGGAGGGGAAATGGGAGGGGGAGACGAACCATGAGAGACTGTGGACTCTGAGAAACAAACTGAGGTTTTGGGGCGGGGATGGGTGAGCCTGGTGGTGGGTATTAAGGAGGGCACGCATTGCATGGAGCACTGGGTGTTACATGTAAACAGTGAATCTTGGAATACTGTATCAAAAACTAACGATGTATTGTGTGGTGACTAACATAGCACAATAAATTTTTTTTT
>PITA01000798.1:175509-193162 GCA_004023965.1 Spilogale gracilis | reverse complement strand
TAGGTTACATGCATCATGGCCCTTTATCTCTAAATACTTGAATGTATATTTCCTGAAAGGGGACATCTCTTACACAACTACAACACACTTACCAACTTCAGTAGATTTAATATTCAACGCTTAAAAACAAATGTTTATTTCTTTGTCAGCAAAAATAGAGGGAGATTTCCTCTGCATTTTAAAATCTGCTTTCTTAATATAGTATCATTTGTGTTGCACCAAAATCGAATTTTTGCACTTAGGTGAGTTCTTGTACCTAGGCTAGTATCAGTTTATCCATCCTAGACTAGCCGTTCCACCATACAGCACATCCCCTGCCCCTTTTTGTTTATTATGGGTGCTACAGTATTTGGTGAGTGCTTGCATGATGTTTGAGTAGAAGGTAGTAAGTGAATGGAGGAATTCTTTTTTTTTTTTTTTAAAGATTTACTTATTTATTTGATAGAGAGAGATCACAAGTAGGCAGAGGCAGGCAGAGACAGAGCAGAGGAAACAGGCTCCCTGCAGAGCAGAGAGCCCGACGTGGGCCTCGATCCGAGGACCCTGAGATCATGACCTGAGCCAAAGGCAGAGGCTTTAACCCACTGAGCCACCCAGGCGCCCGATGGAGGAATTCTTAATATATTTTAATGACCACTAGTAAGGTTTTTTTTTTTTACAGTTAATGAGAGTAATGAAAATTACAATGAAAATCGTTCTTTGTTTTAAAAAAATGTTTTCAGTTGTGTCAAGTGTGATTTGTGTCATTCACTGGAAGTGGTGGTAAGAATCAGTTTTACATTAATATATTATTTATCTGGGAGTACCTGTAGTACATGCCAACAAGCCTTTTCATAATTTTGCAGTAGAAGAAAACAATGATTTCCTTCCCCTTTTAGCTTTTTAGTTTAGATATTTCTCTAAAATGCTGGCAAAGGGGGAAAAGCACCAGTGGATTCCTCACTTTACTGTTTAGGAAACAGTGCCACAGTTTTAATTAATGTGTGTTTTCTATTAAGATTTTATTTATTTGACAGAGAGAGACACAAAGAGAGAGGGAACACAAGCAGCAGGAGTGGGAGAGGGGGAAGCAGGCTTCCTGCGGAGCAGGGAGCTTGAAGTGGGACTCGATCCCAGGATCTTGGGACCATGACCTGAACCAAAGTCAAACACTTAACGACTGAGCCACCCAGATGCCCCAATGTCGTATTTTTTAATGAATTGTAGAATTTGAAGATTAGGAGGAACCGAGGATAAAGGTCTTGTAGTGGCTTCCAGACATTAGTGATCCACCTGGCGTATGTTCATAAAAATCCACGTGCGTGTACTTACACCTTGGACTTTCTGAGTCATTACACCTGTGCTCGGGCTGGGTCATATCCGTTTTCAGTAAGCATTCTGGATAATTCTGCTATAGCCGGTCCATTTTAGCCTCACTCACGTGATCCAGGTCCCTCTCCAGTGCTTGGATCTGTTTTGCTGGGGGCCCGTCATTGCAGACAGCTGAGCCAGTGCTGTTACCTACATGTGAGGCAGCCCGATGGATTCAGGTGACCTTCTCCTCATGTATCATCTGGATTTTTCTTTTTGTTGCTCTCTTCATTGTTTTCTGTTGCTGTATCACTTTATCCAGTTTATCCTGAAGTCTAATCGTCATTACAGTACTCCAACACAAACTGGAGCAGAACCCTAAACTACGTGATTCTGGACGCTGCATTTTTAAAAATTGATCTACACTAAAATCTCACTGACTCTTTTGGCAGATAATATTCAGTTGTTAATGAATTTTTGTTAGCGTCATCATCTTCCTCTTTTCTATGGCAGAAGTTTTATGTCCTTCCAAACCCCCTTAGGGTTTTTTTTTTTTTTAAGATTTTATTTATTTATTTGACAGAGAGAAACACAGTGAGAGAGGGAACACAAGCAGGGGGAGTGAGAGAGGGAGAAGCAGGCTTCCTGCCGAGCAGGGAGCCCGATGTGGGGCTCGATCCCGGGTTTCCAGGATCATGACCTGAGCCGAAGGCAGTCAGTCGCTTAACCAACTGAGCCACCCAGGCGTCCCCCCCCCCCCATAGGGTTTTGTACATGCATTGTTCAGTGTATCTCAGATATCGTTTTGTTAGGTGTGGTGTGGTCCATGATTTCAGCCAGAGATTAGATTTGCACTTATTTTCAGCTCTGGATCATCATTAAACACAATTTTCGGGCTTGTTCCTTCATTCAGGGTTATATCCTTATGACATATTGCAATCAGATGGACGCGTTGTGATTCCTTTGTGGAAAATAGGCTGTTTCTGTAGGTGGCACATGTAAAATAACAAAGAAAATTAAGGTATTTAGGGATTTTGTGACTTTGCTACAGAGACTGGATTTCATTTCCTAGAATCCTAGGGAGGATTAGAGGTGAGGGCAGTAACCGATTTTTCCCAGGCAGCAGATGTTAAAGTTCATGAGGATTCCCACAGTTTCCCCTGACTTGTAGGACTTATCCACAAGGATCTTCTCAAGGCTGCAGCTCGTAGTCCCCCAGTGGCAGGAAGTGCTGGCCAGGCCTCTTGTGAGTTCACACCAGGGCCTTTGGATTATAGCACAGGGACCTCTCAGCGGCCTTCTCTCTCATTCCTGGAAGTCCTTGTGGATAAGGGGAGATTTCCCAAGCTTAATACTGAGACTCCGGTGATTTGGGATGGAGTCCCAGTTTAGCATGGGTCCTAGACAAATTCTTTAACTCTTGAATCTCATTATCCTACTTTATAAAGCTGATAAATAAGACTTTTTTTTTCCTACCAGGTTATTTTGAAGAATAAATGAGATGTTGTATATGAAATCACTTCTAAAACTATACAGTTTTTCTTCATGTAAATAACTTTTTCTTTAACCTTTAAATAACTGCTTTCTTTAACCTTTTCTGCTTTGGAGCTCGGCTGCTTCTTGTTAAAATCAAAATAATTTAGATGAAATGAGTTCTCAGAAAATCTCTGATAAACTTACGTAATAAGACAGTTTAAATATTTCAGAGAATATCTTTTTGGCCTGTTCAAATTTATGTTAAAAATGTTTTGAAACACCAGCCATGTTTTTGCTCTTTCTCCAACTGGCTTTTCATTTTATGTGGTGTAGAATCTGGCCAACGACAGCCAGAAAAGAAAATTTGATTGTTAAATAGATATTGCCCACAAAGGATTTCTCCTTGCTTCTTAAATGAACTTGCCGTGACAAAAGTTACTAATTTAACTGAAAGGATTATATTTTCTTTTTGATAGTTTGCATATAAAATTAGCCAAAGATTTTAATACCTAACCTGAATTGTAATAAATACGTCAAAAGTTCACTTAATCAAAGATATCAGTACTATTGGTAGTTTTAGTTATGGTTTGTAAAGCAATTGATACTTAATTCTTTACTCTGTAAGTGTATCGCCTCCCCGTGTTAAAGATCCTTGCAGAGCAAATGACTGAAGACCCTTACCCCTCTGATTTGTGAGTTGATGGAGCTGGGTGTGTGGTGGTGACACATAGATCTCATTCCCATAACAAAATACCATAGCCTGGATGGCTTGAATCACAGGTGTTTATTTCTTCCAGTACCAGAGGCCGGAAAAATCTAAGATCAAGGTGCTGGCAGATTTAGTTTTCAGTGAGGGCCCCCAACCTGGCTTACAGATGGTCAACCTCTATTTTCACATGGTGGAGAGAGAAAACTCTAGTGTCTCTTCCTCTTCTTATAAGGGCATTAATCCCAACATGAGGGCTCTACCCTCATGACCTCATCTAGACCCAATCACCTCCCAATGGCCTCATCTTCTGTTACCATCACATTGGGGATTAGAGCTTTGATATATGAATTTTAAGGGGGGCACATTCAGTCGTGATAGGTATTAAGTAGTTCATGCTGGAATTCTCCTCGCTGAAATTCTGTGTGGGAGTCCACTGGCCTCTTGCAGGTTGTTAGCTCGGGCATCTTATAGTGCTAGTCTCTCTGTTTTAAAACAGTCCTGCTTGCCCACAGACCTGCAAAGCAGGTCACTCACATCCTGCCCCACCCTCACCTAATGTGTTAGCTGTGTGTGTAAAGGGCATTTCAGAATGCATAAGGAGCCCCTCCCAAAGTAATTCTGTGATTGAAACAGGTTGTTTTGGGGTGCTTGGCTGGCTCAGTCAGTAGAGCATGTGACTCTTGATCTTGGGGTTGTAAGTTCAAGCCCCACGTTGGGTATAGAGATTACTTAAAAATAAAATCTTAGCCATAATCAGAAATAGATTGTTTTCTTTTCTGATTTTGGAGGCTGCCATTTACATTGGCCTTTGGAGGGACTGGCTCTAGATTTTGGTGATTGGAATTACGGAAGAAGATCAAGTGTGACACTGGCTCTTGTTTTTTTTTTTTAATAGAGACTTCAGATAGTCACTAAAAGAATCACTAATTATGTTGAATATTTAATATTGTGAGAAAGAAAAACATAACATTTATTTAGTTTTTCTTTTGATACTATCCTTCTTTGACCTTGTCTCTTCTTATATTTTCAAGTTTTTTAATTGCCCCTGATGCCTAAAAAAAGAGTAAAGCAAGGAAGGGTTGACCTTGAAATTTCTCGTGTTTTTTTCTTTATAAGACAAAGCTGTAATGTGATTATAACTGAGTATTTAATTTTTAAAGAGCCAACCCTAATTAAATGTGTTCTGCCAAACTGCACTTTCCATCACAAGTACTGAGGTTTTACACAATAACTTCTGATATATGGCTTTTCCATTTGAGTGAGCCATCAAAAATGTTTTTTTTCCCCTTTCCTTGCAGTGGTGGGTGTACCAGCCAAATTATAAGGCCAAAGTCCTGATTATTTGTTTATGCAAATGCTGTAGTAGAGAAATTAATAAAGTAGAATTTGAAGATTAAAACTCCTATCTCTCCTGATTACTTTTATTAAGAAAGTTATTGAATTCATTATGAAAGGTATGCTGTGCAATAGTTGTAATTTATTTTATGTGATGGTTATTTTTCTGTTCAGTTTTGGCTTTTTCTGGGCTGACTCACTGGGAAAGAAAAACTACAGTAAGAGAAAAAGTATGTGGCACTCAGAAACAGGCATAGTTGTGAAAACATTTCTAATTAAAACACTTTGAACTGGCAGAAAAAGACAGTGCACTATAAACAATAATTTTATTCTCAGTTCATTTTTACTTGGAATGATATGGTAGATTTTATATACCAGGTGAAAGAATGGCTTTTTTTCCTCCTCCTTTATTTTCAGGGCTGAACTAATTTTGTGACTTATAAGATGGAGTTAATATCATTTTGCTGGTTCCTTGGAGAGGTTCCTTGCAGGGTACATGGAGCATTTAGATTAGTATCTGCAACCCAAAATGCCTGTATTTAGTTGTAGAGTAGTAACATAAGCTATTTCACTTTTAATTGTTCCCTGAAAAAAGTATTATTTCATATTTTAGACTTTTTAAAAAGGTGTTTACTAAATGATATTCCTTGGAAGTAATACAGTGTCAAAATAACAGTTTTGACTTCTCTTTTATCTTCATAATTTGCTGACAACTATTCCTTAGGCAGTTTCCAAAAATGGCTTTGAAAGCCAGTATGCCAGCCCTCTCTACACTCATTTCCTTCTCAACAGATTGGAAGGGAAGATTGAGGCCTCTTTCGTGCTACAAATAGTTGGGAAATAAATTCATTCATATTCACCAGGAAAATCAGAATAAAGCAGTCAATTTCAGTGAAATCCTAGGAATAAATTTCTAAGGCTTGCTATACATGTTGTTTATTATGCACTGTCTTACTTTGTTTTTAAGACTTCTGTGACATAGTTTTTTGTATTATGGAATTTTAAAATACTAAAGATTTTAAAATAAGAATATTAAAATTGTGGAATTCCAGATTTTTGAGAAGACAAATCTTAATTTAAAAATGAAGCAATGAAAATGGATTTGCTTTAAAACTGTTTAATTTTGGGGCGCCTGGGTGGCTCAGTTGGTTAGGCAACTGCCTTCGGCTCAGGTCATGATCCCGGAGACCCGGGATCGAGTCCCACATCGGGCTTCCTGCTCGGCGGGAAGCCTGCTTCTCCCACTCACTCCCCTTGCTTGTGTTCCCTCTATGGCTGTGTATCTCTCTGTCAAATAAATAAAAATCTTTAAAAAAAAATAAAACTGTTTAATTTTATCACAGTCAAGTGAGTGTAACTTTTATTACATAGCATTTTAATTTATATTAATTTCAACATGGATGCTGGAGCAAATTCAAAAGCTGACCTAGGGGCACCTGGGTGGCTCAGCCGCTAAGCGGCTGCCTTCAGCTCGGGTCATGATGATCCTGGGATCAAGCCCAGCATTCGGCTTCCTGTTCGGCGGGGAGCATGCTTCTCCTTCTGCTTCTCCCTCTGCTGCTCCCCCTGCTTGTGTTCACTCAGTCTCTCTGTCAAATAAATAAAATCTATTTACATTACTCGCTGACAGAATTTGTGAATGATAGTAAAACACTCATAAATTATAGTTGGTATAGTTTTGAGACCACCTTTTACATGAATAAATAATATTTTAAAGTTTAGTGTTAGGAGTTATTCAGACTCCCTTTTAAAATGTTTTTTGCAGCTTACTTTGAAATCTATTAATAAGGGGCACCTGACTCAGTCAGCTGGGCATCTGCCTTCAACTTGGTCGTGATCCCAGGGTCCTGGGATCAAGCCTTGTGTCGGGCTCTCTACTCGACAGGGAGCCTGCTTCTCCCTCTCCCTCTGCCTGCTGCTCTCTCTCCTTGTGCTGTCTGTGAAATAAATGGAATCTTAAAAAAAATGCATTAGGGAAATAAGCTACATTGATGGGTGAATATAGGGATGCATAGATGGTTAGGGATGTTATTACAAATGTAACAATGTTTATGTAAAATCTAGGTGGTGAGTATGTCGGTATTCACAGTAAAATTCTTCCAGTTTTCCTGTTTATCTGACAGTTTTCATAATGTTGGGGAAAGAATAGAATCACTAGGAGGATGAATTAATATTGTGCATTTCAGCTTGTGCATTAACAAGCTTTATTTTTTCTCCTGAACCTTCTAGAATTGCTAGGTAAGATTCTGAAGAATCTGGGGTAGACCAGATCTGGATTCAAACCTTACTATAAGTAAGTTAATTATCTCTATAATCTTGTTCGAGTTTTGTATCTCTCTGAGCCTTCCCTATTTATCGAAATGAAATGGTGATTCCTTGTGGAATTATAGTAAGTATCTCTTCATTTTTCTCCTCTTGTACTTGTTTATAGTCTTCATGAGCCAGACCCTGGTCCTAGAAGGCTCACTAAATCTAGTTGGATGAGTGGTGGGGAGCGAAAGGGAGGTACCATTCATTGTGGTGCCTGGGAGTCTCTAGACTCACTTCTTTTTATTCATGCATTCATTTAAGACTCACTTCTACAAGCAGTAAGGGGCCTGTACATGACAGAGGCCAGGCAAAAGAAAGGGAGGGAGAGAAGCAGCTAGCCATCCTCCCCAGTGGAATAGCAGTGGGGAGAGAAAGATGTGAGCTGGAAACCAGGCCCCGCCTTCTACCAATTATGTCACTGATTAAGTTACTTAACTTTGTTGAAACCTAATTTTTCCTCATTTTCAGAACAGAACTTAGAATATCTTTACCCTGTGGCTTTTTGTTACATTTAAATAATATATATATGACAAGTAGTGAGTAAGTGCCTAGAACATGCTAAAGGCTAACCATACCATTTACCATTTATCTTCCTTATCCTTTCTCCTCTCAGCTTGTCCATTTCTCTAGTTTTCTAGACACCTTATGTACTTTTATCCTACATGTTTCCTGTTCCCTGGGCCTTCCTGCTTAAAAATGAAGGTAATCTTCCCGCCTTGCCTAGATGGTTAAAAAGGATGATGAATACATCTAGTAGCATCCTCTTTAACATCCTTAACCTTAACTTTGTTCAGTTGGAAGCCTTGCTGGCTCTCTGGACCATTTTTGAGGCCATTTGGTGCAAAAGCCAGCCAAGTTGAGATAATTTTACAATTAAAAATTTCATAAGTTGCTGAATCATGTATTTTCATAGTCTGATGTATTATACTTTCACAATCCTGATGATGTGGATTGAGGGTAAATGTGGGATTAGTTTAAACTTGTCTTTTTAAAACTGTTTCTTATGCCTTCTTGATGTTAGTCGATTCTTAACCCGCAGTTTATCTTAGAAAGTATAGAGACTGACAGACACCAGCTTTAAGAGAGGAGTCTTTTCTATAGTTATTAGTCTAAAGTATAAAGCCTTCCAGGAATATTTCTAAAAGTAAAAATAATTTTGCCTTTGTACCTATTGATACTGCTCACGAGATGGTGCTGTTTGAGTAAATAACAATTGGTGGGTTTATCTGTTCACTTTCCAAGATCGTTTCTAGACTCTCCCCGTTTGCTCCACTACCACAGGAGCCTTCCTTCCTGAGCAGGAAGCCATTGGAGCTGTTGTTGTATCTGCTAGCCATCCCACCAGAAGCAGAAAGGAAAATGGCTTCTCTGTTCTTTTCCCCTTCCCGTCTCCTGCCAATGTCTCCCATTGTCTGCTCTAATCTGAAGCCAGCAGGCAAAGGAGTTTGGAGAATAAGAGCTTGCAGGTTTTGGCCCCCTACACTACGGTTCAGAGATGAGAGGGGTGGAAATGAGAGCCAGCAGACAGTAAGTGGCCACTAGTGTGATCCATACTTTACAAAGATTATTTTCCCAAAGTCACACAGCCGGTAAAGTGGTGAGACTGGGCTTTAAAATTACGTATGGCTTCAAAGCCAGTGATGTGTTCATGCTACTATCTATCTTTGTCTGTCCCGTATGCTGTTTGTGTGTAAGCTAGCTATATATGCCCGAGTGCGTGTTTATAAAAAAATCTTTAAAACATTACTGCACAAAGAGCATTAGAATAATGAATATTTAAACAGATTGGCTGTAATTCTATCACTGTGTAACAAATCAGCTGTTTCCATTTTTTTTCTCATTCTTTTTCAGTCCTCATCCCTCTCTATGTGTATATTTTCATATAGCAAGTGAAATGTTAAAATAGGAGACACCTAAGATGTGCAGATAATACCAAATTTTATTTTGTCATTAGGGTACATTATGAAAATAAAATAGCATTACTATATATACTTGAGAAGTTTGATTCCTAATGAGGAAAAAGTGCAATTTAAATCCAGGTAGTAATTTTTGTTAATTTCATTACTGACTTGGTCAAATCAAGAAGGAGGCAGAGTCTTGTCATATTACAGCCAAAGTTATTTACTTTTACTGTATGATTAGTAGCACACCTTGAGGCATCCTATTACTTGTGTGTTTTGTTGTTTGTTTGTTTGTTTTTTAAGGATGTCTAGGGGCTCCTGGGTGGTTCAGTCACTTAAGCAGCTGACTCTTGATTTCTGCTCAGGTCATGATCTCAAGGTCCTGGGATAGAGCCCCTCATTTGGCTCCATGCTCAATGGGGAATCTGCTTGAGATTCTGTCTCCCCATCTCCCTCTGCCCTGCCCCCTGCATGCATACACATTCACTCTCTCTCTCAAATAAATAAATCATAGAAAAATTTTAAAAAAGGTGTCTTGGTAAGTCTACCACTGTTTCTGCCAGTTCTCATGTTCATAAAACTCACTGGTTTATCTGGACACAGTTTCCCCTGAGCTAAGTTACAGAAAGGGCTCTAAAAGCCAGAGTATGTCTGAGAAACTAGCTGTTCCCTCATCTCAAGAAAAAGGAGCGTGTTTAGGGGACATGGCAAAGAACTTACTCAAATATGGTATGACACTGAGTGCTAGTTTGTCTCCTGCCTCATTTTAGCTGACTACATGGATGCCAAGAATAGGTCACATTTCTCAGGACCTTTTGCAACTATGTATGATATGGTCTGCATTGTGGCCAAGGGAATATAAGCAGAGGTGGTATGGGCAAACTTGCAGATAGAGTTCTTAAAGAGAGTGTGTGTACTTATCTCTGTCCTGCTGACTTGAATGAAAATGTGATGGCTGGAGCTGGTTTAGCCATGTTGGACCATGAGTAAAGTTAGGAATGCAAACCATACATAGTTGAACAACAAGAGAATATCATGGCTTTTGACCATATGGAGCAAAATCCAAGCTCTGCTGCACCTACTTTTAGACTTCTATTGAAGCCATTGTTATACAGGTCTGTTACTTGTGACTTAGCCTGACTCCTGATTTATGCTTCGGTGATAATGTACAGTGGATGAAGACAAGGCAGTAGTATAATAAACTAGCTTTGTAGGATGGGTTATTTGTAGGAGTTATCATCAGAACATAGTGACCAGAAAACAGTGGAATGAGATAGAACCTTGTATCTCTCCCTCTCTGTAAACCACTTTTGGTGCCCATTCCCCCAACGTTTTTGCTGGGCTCCTCACAAACTGCAACATTTTCTTTTAATATTTTTTTGAGGTAGGAGAGGGGCAGAGATAGAGAGGGAGAAAGAGAGAGAGAGAAAGTCCTAAGCGGACTCCACACCCAGCATGGAACCCGACATGGAGCCTGAGATCATGACCTCAGCCAAAAATCAAGAGTCATAGGCTTAACTGACTGAGCCACTTAGGCACCCCAGAGTATAAGAAAGAACAAAACGAAAACAGTTACACGAAGAATCTTTTTTGTTGTTAAACAGATTTGAATTCTGCTAATCATAGTAATTCATGCATTATTGAGAAAACCATTAGAGCTATTACCAGTGCTTTTGAGCCTAGTTATAATCGCCGAGGCAAATGAGTGCACAACCTTAAGGCTGTAGGGGTTTGTCAGAAGCTGCCTGGCACACACTCAGGTTTTATATTTTCTCTTACGAGTGAATGCACATTTAAGTCATACTTCAGTGAGCACGTCCATGTTTGTTTCACTTCTATTAAGATACAGCTCTAGGCCAGTTCAATGACTGACTTAACTTCCTTGGAATCTTCGTGTAGAATTAATAGTTCAGGAAAAAATACCATGTCTGTTTCTGACCTCATTTATTCCTAGCACATCATGGGCCATTCCCAAGGGTTCATGCAGCCCAGTTGGAGAAGCAGCAGATACGTGATTGGAGCCTCATGGCATTTCTTATCACACTGGGTTTTTCTTTCTGCACTGAGCGGTGTGGGCAGAGCTTAGGTCTCACTGGAAATTCGTGGTGACGGACTTGGAGCAATTGGAATTGTTGTGTGTTGCACTTCAGCTCTATAGATTGGTGGCAAGTAGCGTTTCATCAAGGGTGGCATTTTTGCTAGGGGAATATGATGGAGGAAGAGAGGAGTAGGGGAGGTGGGAAGGAGAGTTCAGGGGAGCAGGGGAGAGATCCGGGAGCCACCCATAGAATCTTAGCTGGGTGAAGAGGGAAACAAGGACATGGGGGTGGTGATAGACATGATAAGGGCCAAAGTTGTGTGAGTCTGGTACTAGAGGAGGTGACCTGGGAAACTGGGAGGTGGTAGCCAGGGAGTGGAATGCCCAGATTCAAAGCTGTACTGGTGGTGCAATTATTGGTAAAGAGAACGCATGGCAGCGTACGGCCATGGGAATGGCTAGTTGAGGTAGGAGAGAGGAAGTGAATAAGCAGATAAGGGCCTGAAAGGCATATTATTGGGTGGCTTTAGTTTTAAAAACAAGGACCCGGAGTAGTGTTGAGGGAGAGACAGAGAACAAGGTGCTCAAGTTACTAGAAAATGAGCAGAAGGGACAGTGATGTCTCTAGACACCTGTAGCAAGGCTTGATGGGGTGTTGGAAGGTCACTGGAATGTCTGGAGAGAGGTAGTTGAAAGCAGTAATGAAGAGTCATTTCTGGCACATGGGTTATAGAGAGAGGAAAAGCAAGTCACCACTTGCTACATGTTCTGAGAAAGAACTGTTGTAGCTGTGTGATGCAGCTTCGGCTCTCTTTGCGGACCAAGATAAACAAGGCTGTGGGACATAATACAATTAGTCCCGATGGTCTCTTAGTAAGTCATCAGTTCTAATTACAGCTTTGGACACTTTGTCCTCATGGCCCACGAGAGTAGTGTCTTATCTGAGGGACCCCGAGGTCTGTGAGCCTCCTGTATATCCTGCTGGCTGGTGGCATGGCAGCGGCAGGGGAAGAGTGTCTTGTTGGTATAGTGTGGTCTTACCGGTTAGGCATCACTGTATTCTGGAGGGCTAGCTAGAGAATCCACAGCCTCTTAATTGACCATTTTGAAGCTAATTTAACAAATTTATAACTTAAAAAGCTTAAAGTGCAGCATTTAAGACCATGACCAACTCAAAACAAGAGGGGGCAGTGCAGGAATTCCAAATGCCTGTTGTGCATAGCGTCTGTGTGTGCAGGTGTATGTAAGGAGCTCTGCAGCACCAACAAGCTCAGCGTAGCAGCCCGGCTTCCTTGGAGGCTGACTTAGGGTTTCTTTAATTTCCAGTAATTCTTTTTTCTAATTTATGAAAACCAAATACAGTAGCCCATGACTGATTTAGTACGTTAATCATAAGTCAGTATCAATCATAGGTAAAGCTGAAAATGAATCTTACATAATGGTCATTTTTCCGTGGTCACATCAGAAAGGACTTGCATTCTTGGCTTGCTCAGGACCCTTCAGAATTGGGCAGTGAAGCGGGCCTTCCCAGAGAAGCGCTGTCCTCTGGGCTCCTCGCAGCCTGTCCTCTTTCCAGCCTTACCTCACTGCACGCCTCCAGCCGAAGCTCTGGGTACTCAGAGGCTCGTGCTTGACCATCTTTGTGTGATACCATTCCACGCACTGAAGTGCCTTCCTCCTCTCCACCTGCAGCGTTGTCACTCACCTGCACACCCCAGGTCACAGGCAGCTGCTTTGGGAGGCTGTCCTGGGAAAGCCCTAGCAGAGCAGTATCTTTCCGTGCCACTGCGTAACACTCTCCGTACGTTGTGTTACAAGGGCACGTCTGCCTTTCTTCTCTCTTAGGGTGGTGGGTTCCCTGAACACAGTGCTGACTGTGTATTCACTGAAGAGTCTGAGCATGCTTGCCAAAGAGATAATTTAGGAAATATTTATTCACCAAAAAAGGGGCAAAATGCCCAGGAGAGATGGCTTCTTAGGGGGAAGTCAAGAAAATGCAGATGCATTACCAAAATGGACAGAAGGTAGGAGAACCAAAAAGATAATCCATGCAAAAACAACAAGACTATATAGTGTTCTGTGGATGAGGTTGAAAAGTAGAGAAGTCTGACTAGATAATTTGGGGCCAGACTCATTTGTGAACCATAGAATGATGCTCCTTGTAGCAAATCAATTGAATTTAGGCCCGTTCTATCCCAGGTGCTAAAGATCTGATCTGTGGTTAGGTTTAAGTTTGTAATTTACAACCAAGGCCAGGGGCTGTCTTTAGTGTCTTGGAGCCAGAGAGGCAGTGAGGGTAGTGGGTAAGAGTGTCTGCCTCAGGCTCAGAGCAACATGGGTGCTGATCTCTTTACCTCTGTTACTTGAGTAAGGAACTTAGCTTTGAGTTTAATTCATCTGTAACATTGAGTGAATTAATGATAATGCTCTGTGAGGTTTTAATGTAATTAGTATAGGTCATCATTAAACTGCAGAAGCTGTTCTTTTTCTTCTTCCTCAGTTTCCTTCTCTTCTCTCATGCCTTTTCCCCTCAACAGTCCCTGGAGTATGGTGCTCTTTAAACATTATTGATCATCCATCCCATCAGTATAACCTCTTATAGCAGCCCCTTGATTTAAGCGAATTGATTTATAAATTATATAATGTGTTGTTATACTCATGTAACATGTACATTTTAAAAGACATCTACAAATTAATGTTTTCTGAAAAACACGATTCAACACAGATTTTTAAATAGGTAAAATTGTGTTTAACAATATAGAAAATCTTTTTGATATTAGAGAAATTATTATTAATATTGGGCTGGATGAGTATTTAAAAGTCTTAGTAAATCATGATGGTTCATAGTGTCATCATTTAATATCCCAAAGAGCAGTAGATATTTATAGCTTGTTCACTGTTAATGATGCTGGGTATAACTGTATTTCAGAGTCATTTTTCTTTCGAGATCTGATGAGTATTGTCTTTGTTTTTATTTTACAAAATACCTCTCCAAGGGCCCATACAGGTAGTGGAAGAGTTGGCTGTGCTGTCTTTTGTGGTGTTGTTTGCTTATAACTTGAATGTTTACTATATATTCTCTCTACCTGTGATTTCTTCGCCACAAGGTTTAAAACAGTTTTACGGCTCCATTGTTTTTAAAATAGTTACTTTGTTTAAGCCTATGTAATTAAGCCTAACCTGTGGAATGTGTCTTTATGCTGCAAGAGAAAGAAGGAGTGAGTTGCCTGTGTCAGCCCTGTTACGAGCAGGACCCCCATATCTTTTCCCAGTTCCTGGGTTACTGGTGTGATAGACACACGGCTTCCGGGACAGATGGCTTGAGCGCGGGTACCAGTGCCAGTCTGGATAATGTGTGCTGCGAAAGCTTAGTGTCTTCATATTTCTTAGGTGAAACACAGGGTTCTACTAGTTTTTTCCCCCTCACTGACTTTGTAGACTGCTAGTGTTAGTGGGTGTATTAACTGCATGTTGAATTGTATGGCATGCCTCGGGGACGTTCTTTCAATTTACTAAGAACTTTCAGATCGTTTGATCCACAGCGTTCACTGTGGAGGTGGCATATCCCAGAGTTAGCGGCTGTCACTTTCATTTTGTCGATCACTTATATCGCGGGAACTTTTTGGATTCATGAATTTGGAATCCTCTTTTCAAATATTTGTGGATGGATGTCCTCTCATTTAAAAAATTCTAGTTTCCCAGTGCCTCCGAGGTTCTCATCCTACTCTGTAATGGTATTAAGGCATTTAAAAGTTCATTTTAAAGTTGAAATAATCTGAGTTTTGAGAAGAAATTCTTTTCGTCTTTCCCCGAATGTCATTTTCAACCAGGAAGTAACAGTTATAGATTCTTGGTTTATAATCCCCAGAAATGTAACACCTGGAGACCTACATGGAAAAAAATGTCGGCTTCTTAAGGTAGGAATAAATCTATCCTGTGTACTCTAAATCTTTACTACAGCCTCCATCTGTAGTCTTCTGATTTATATTTACTCCTTCATCAGTGGAAGTTGAATGCTAACATAGGCAGTCAGCCTAAGATTTTACTGGGTAGAAACTTATTCGTAGATTCCAAACTGATTCTCTTGGTTACTGATACTGCTTTTTATTCTCTGTGTTTGTGAGTATTAATCCTAGTGTTAATCTAGGTAGCTTTGGACAAAATCTTATACATGATTCACACTTCAATCTTGATTTTCACTTGGAGAAGATAAAGAATTTCATATTATTTTTACACAAAAAGTAAATCGGTCACAAAAGTGAAAAATTAAAAATTACTCATTGTTTTCTTATTTAATATAAAAAAATTGTACTAGGTCCCGGGGGGTACAAAGGACTCGAACCACAGTGAAGAATGGAAGCCACTCATCTCAGGGAACCCAAAGTCTAGCAACAAAGATAGTCATGTAAGCCAGGAGTATGCAATGATATGGCCATGTGCAGGAGACCAGAGAGGTTTATAGTAATAGTGAAAATTCTAGACGTAATAAGGCCCTATGATTTTCACAGGGGTGACCTACTACATGGTTGAATTGCCTCAGCTGAAGGAGGAGTGAGTGGGTGTATTTGGTTAAGGCTTGTTGAAAGGTACTTCTGTTACTCTTCTGTCATTAACAACTACATTTTACATTTGTTGGAAGTGGGTCATCACCAGCATATGGAAGTGTGGCCAGGGTGCTGAGGGCTTACGGATGAAACATCACGGGCACGTGCTGTGTGAAGAGGGAAACTCCTGTGGACGTGTATCTGCAAAATGATTAGAGATATGATGTGTATTTCCCCAACTTCAACCACACCCATGCAACCACTATAATTTTGTGTTATGTGACTACAACTTGAATTTTCATTTACTTATTTCACTTTAAAATGATTTTTTTTTCAAATTCTTTTTTTTTTTTTTTAAGATTTTATTTATTTATTTGACAGAGAGAAATACAGCCAGAGAGGGAACACAAGCAAGGGGAGTGAGAGAGGGAGAAGCAGGCTTCCCGCAGAGCAGGGAGCCTGATGTGGGACTCGATCCCGGGTCTCAGGGATCATGACCTGAGCCGAAGGCAGTTGCTTAACCAACTGAGCCACCCAGGCGCCCCTTTTTTTCAAATTCTTAAGCATATTTTTACTCTATCCTTATACCATATGGCGAAGTCTTTGAAAATTGAGATTAATTTGCTAATTATTTATATTTCTAATACACATAACTACCTAAGATTTCTTTTTCAATGCCATACTTAACTACCCCTCTGGTCGTCAGCGCATTTTTTTGGGGAACACTGCTTTAGGGGCAAACATTGGAACTGACTGAATGAAGGTACTGGGAACTAGATAGGAACTAGATATTCCATTGTTTTGGAAGGAAGGGCTCTTGGTCCTCCAAGCTTACAGGACCCCTTTCTCATTTCATGGATCACAGTTAATTTATTTATTTATTTATTTATTTATTTATTTTTTAAAGATTTTATTTATTTGACAGAGAGAAACACAGCCAGAGAGGGAACACAAGCAGGGGGAGTGAGAGAGGGAGAAGCAGGCTCCATGCCGAGCAGGGAGCCCGATGCGGGACTCGATCCCGGGTCTCCGGGATCACGACCTGAGCCGAAGGCAGTGGCCCAACCAACTGAGCCACCCAGGCGTCCCAGCAGTTAATTTATTTTTAAAAGTCTTTGCATGAGATAGGATTTATCTCTGAGGACACTAGATTTCATTTTGTTTTTCTTTATGCTTTTTACACTTTAATATAGTGTCTCATGCATCTTAGGATCTTATAAGTGTGTATTTTAGGGATGTGTGATTGTGGAGTTTCATTGAGATCGATGAATTCCCTTACCGCCCATTGTTTTTCCTTTTCAAAAACAGATATCATCTTCATAAATACTGAATGATTTCAGGGGACTTTTTTCTCAGTTTTTCTTTAACAGTTCTATTTCCTTAAAGGAATAAAACTTTAAAGATTTTATTTATTTATTTGAGAAAGGTAGGGGAGAGGCAGAGGGAGAGAGAGAATCTCAAGCAGACTCTGTGCTGAGCGCAGAGCCCAGTGCAGCACTTGCTCTCATGATCCTGAGATCATGACATGAGCTGAAATCAAGAGTCAGATGCTCAACTGACTGAGTCACCCAAGAGCCCTGGGAATAAAACTTTTTAAAAAAAAACGTTCCATATGGCTTATATTATGCTTCAGAGATTTTGACAGATTTCAGACTACAAAGGTGGATAAATGTTTTACTGTCCTATCAGTTTTTAAAACATTTTTCTCTGTTCCTTTATGGTGTATTTTTTTTCTTTTTTTTTGAGATGGTTGAAGCATTCCTTTTGGGAGATAGGTTGGGGGTAGCAATATGTTGTTTTCTGTTAGTAAAATTAAATTTGACTCAAAATTGTTTTAGGAACTAGCAGCCATCAGATATTTTAAGAGGGCTTTGAATATAAACACATGTAAAAAGTGAACCTTCTCCTCCTCCCCCAGTACTGCAGTATGACCAGCTGTAGTTCAAGATTGTATATATTGTTGTTTTATGTTCATTTTAAAATGAAAAAAATAACTGTTGCCAGGGGTCATGTTTTTTTTTTTTAATTAAATTACAACTTTATTTTTTTT
>PITA01000798.1:21054-175409 GCA_004023965.1 Spilogale gracilis | reverse complement strand
ATAGTTTTGATGCTTGTCATGTGCATTTCTTGGGTTGTCCTTTATAAAGATTGTACCCATTTACAGTTCCACCACTAGTGTCTGAAAGTACCTGTCCCATAGTACCTTCATCAGCATTGAAGTACTTTAATTTAAAATATAGGATTAAAGCCGATTTTGAGAGGGTTTATAAATTTAAATATAGCAAGCTTTCCCTTTAAACAGCAAATATAAATTCTGTATTTATACACTTTTAAAGGTATCAAAAAATATCTGTGTCATTTATACACTTTAAAAATATCCTTTGGTAAGTAACTGAAGGAAGAAAGTGAAACCAAGCAAGTGAAGTAAGCAAGGAAAGGAACAAAAGAGGCAGAGCCCTGTGAGGATATGAAACATGAAGAAGATGTAGTTCTTTTCCATCCAGGAGTCCACAGAAGGTGTTGAGCATATATACCGTGCGTAAGTATAATAGAAGTCAGGAGGTGCAGTTAGTGATGGGGGACGATGTAACCAGAGTGCCTGGAGAGCACAGAAGAAACAAGAGTTATTTTTTGATTTATGTATTTGAGCAGACAGATGTGTTTTGGACCTTAAAGGATTTTCCAAGCTAGAAAGGAAGTAGAAGAAATGAAAGAAAATTTAAAAATGGGAGGAAGTGGGATAGCATCTTTGGTTGAGACTCATAAGAAGTGTATAAATCTATTTATTGATAGATTTCTGGACTATTTTTTTTTCTTTAAGGATCATCTGAACATTTAGGTAACATTCTTTTTGTCCCCCACAAATGCAGTGCAGTTTATTTGCTTATCTCTGTTTTGTGTTCATTTCTCCTTTGGACTGCAAGTTCCATGCGTAGGCCATCAGTGTCATTGGGTTCATCAGTGTCCAGTCCATTTTCTTGCACTTTGCCCAGTCTATAGCAGACACTTACTAAATGGTGAATTGAATGCATAGAAGTGCATGGGCAGTCAACACAGTCGGACAACGAGTTTTCTGCCTGGTTGGTATGTGACCCTTAAAAGAAATCAACTTCAAAGTTTAGTGATCATTGAACAAGTGTTTATTTTTTCCCATGCAATGTTCCTTCCTAACTGGTGATGGAACTATCCTATGTTTTGACTATATCAATGTCTGTATCATGGTTGTGATACTGTTCTAGTTTCAAAAGATGGTACCATTAGAGAACAATGGATATGGCTACACAGGAGCCCTTGTGTTGTCTTTTACAAAAGCATGTGAATCTACACTTACCTGTAAAAGTTTTTAAAAAATTATGTGCAAATAATTTTTTTAAAAAAATGATTGCTTATTAAAAACAAAAATGTCTCTAACCAAGCAGTAATATTCTGGAATGTTACAACACATAATTATGTTAGGATATTGGTTTGGCTTTTCATTAGTGGTCACGTACCAGTGGCTTGAACAAGATAGAAGATTTACATTTCTGTCACAAAAATCTAAGCTGCTCCAGCGGTGTAGGCAGGTTTGCTTCCTGAGGTCATCCAGGGACCACAGTTCCTTGTCTTGTTTTGCCATCCCCTTGGGTGGTGTCCTCATGGACAAAGTTGAATGTGTCTGCCTCCCTTAAGCCTTGGTTCCAGCCCAGCGGAAGGGGAAGGATGTGAAGAGAAAATAATCTTTTTGAGGATATGACCTAAAACCTGCATATGCTGCTCCCAGTCAAATGGCTGTAGTGTGCTGCTGGAGAGACCAGGAGATATAGTCCTACCCAGCTGAATCCCAGGGCGTTTTATTAATAAGAAGGAAAAAAGGGAGCATGGTATTAGGATCAAGTAGCTGGCTGTTCCCCAGTGTTTGCCCTGGAATGTATGTTCACTTTCTTTATGGGTAACATTATCTTTTCCCATTTTAATATTTTACATATAACACAGGTAAAGCACAGGTTTTTGAAGAATTAGATACATTTGTTAGACCATTATGTTTTTTTTTTTTTTAAGATTTTATTTATTTGAAAGAGAGAGAGAGGGAGAGCAAGCACAAGTTGGAGAAGAGGCAGAGGGAGAAGTAGACTCCCCACTGAGCAGGGAACCTAGTGCAGGGCTCCATCCCAGGGTCATGACCTGAGTCCAAGGCAGAGGCTTTACTCACTGAGCCACCCAAGTACCCCTATTAGACCATTATGAAAATTAAAAATTAAAATTGGATTGTGGTTGTTTGCTTGTCCTCCCTTTTTGCTGTTAACTTCTCAGAGACCAAGTGTGATTTTTTTTCTTTTTATTATTCTTTGTACTTTTGGTAAGTGGCATAGAGCCTCACTCTAATAGGTACTTACTTTGTGTTTATTGACTGATTATAGTCTTTTACCTGTGTGGATTGAAACATCTCTAGGAGGAGTTTCATAACATCTTTCTAACAGTTGACCTGCTTTCTCCTTAATTCTTTCCTGATATCTGATTTGTTGTAATATCGCAGGCCCAAATGTATGAATATGACCCCCTTTAGCATGTTTTTATAACCTAACATGGTATAGGATCACTATTTTTTGTATAGTTCCAATTTAATAATTAATGTTATGTATGTCTTAGATGTAAGAAATTGATTTTAATTTGGCAAGTAGCTTGTTTAATAACATAAAGAACATTGATTTCATTGGCTTAATAAAGTGATGTTTAAGCTTGAGTTCAACACTTTTTAATTGAGAGGTTTTTTCCTTGATTATTTTATTGATGTTTCAGTTTGTCATATTTTGTATTTTCCTCACATTTTTATTGTGTATTAATAAATAATTTTAATCAGTACTTTTAAAAAAATTGAATCAACAACACCAGATCTGTTCTTTTAGTTAATTTCAGTACTTTTTGGGTTTAGTTAGATCAATTTTAAGAGTTTATTTGGAAGACCTGAGGGATACAATTAAAAAACTTGGGAGACCATCCTTAATTTGCTTTTTTAGAACAGAAGGAAATATACTGTAACTTTCCCTTATTTTTCTGGTGGAGAGAAATTTTGTTTGCCAAGGGAAAATGCAATTCCACTAAGATTCTTGGGTCATAGATCAGAGGCTTGGATCAACAAAAAGAAATGAACTTTTGGAAGAATTCTGGTCCAGCGTCATGGGCCAATTTAAACTACAATGTAGGCAGTGGCAGGCTGCCTCCTCTCTCCCTGTAAGGAAAGGCAGCATCGCAGTCACATTTACCAGGGAAAGGGAGGAGGCTGTGGGTGGGGGGCTGGCGGGGCTGCACTAGCTTCTCACATAGAGTTTGGCATCATATGCAGCTTCTCCGCCAGCGTGGGGAGACCTGAAGTGGGGAGGTGGGGGGAGGAGAGTGAAGTTGTGTCCTCAGAATTTTGTGACATTTGTCCAGTGACAGTCAGCTCTTACTTCATCTCTCAGTCATGAAGATGCGCAGCTCTGAAGAGAATCCAAAAAACAAACAAGCAAGAAAACCACTTATCTTTTACCTTGGAGAGCACTTTGTGATAATTTTTCTTGCAGATTGAACTTTCTAATTGTGTTTTTCTTTGCTTGTGATCCTGGAACACACAGGTGGTGGACATAGGGGACACAGTCATGGAGCATGCTCTGAGTGGAAGGAAGTGACTGGAAAGTTTTTCTAATGTTAAGATAAACAACAAATCAGCCCAAAGCAAATAATACTTGGCAGCTGGTTGTACTTTCTTAAATGATTTTGAGTTTCTTATGAAATGTTTCAAGTTTTTCAACTGTATCATGAAGACTGTTGTGAATAAATTTAAATTTGTGATATGTAATGGTCACTTATTAGTTGATAATTATTATTCAGATATCCAGATTTTCCTAATGAAAAGCAGGAAGTACAGTGCTTAACAGAAAATTTTCTTCTGTCTCAATCATCTTAAAATCTTTCCTACATTAAAAAAAAAAAAAATCCTTCCCCTCCCTTCTCTTGCTGGGCCTCAAGTTTGCTTATGCCTACACTGGAGGTTTATACCGCATATGCTATGCACTTTGAGCTTCCCTGGATACACCAAAACTTGGTCAGGACGGCTGTTTACCTTCCCTCCCTCCCCCCCCCCCCCGCCAACATCAGCTTCTTCACCGTAAATAGTAGTCATTCCAGTGACTAACAGAAAAAGTTTGGGATTTGTAGGACCACAGTCATAGAAACGATAAATTGTTAGGTATCCATGTGGTAGTTTTATATGGTGCATTCAGTAAAAAATGTAAGACATTAGAAATGAACAAATGTTCACTCTGAACTGTTGATACTATAAAGAAGAAATTAAAAGTATCTGTTTCCATTAGTTGAAGAAAAATAGCATTTCTCAGTTTTGCTTATTTTGCCATCCATTTAAAATTTCTTTGCAAAAGCATTTAATCTCCTTAACAAAGGTGTTCTTTGCAAATGCCATCTGCCCGTTATAATGAATAATAAAAAAAACTAGATGAGTACAAAGACTAAAATATCAGGCCCATTGCCACCACCTCAGGTCTGCTCAGTGTTCACATGTGGGTGTTTATCCCTCCAAAAGTGTCAGAAGGTGCTTTTTTCAAAATACCTATCCCAAGCATGTCCTGTATCACATTTTCTGGGGTTGGTGACCAGGGACTTTTCTTCCTTCCCTCACTGCTTTCGTTAATGTTTCTGACTACAAGTTGTGCTTGACTATATCCATATTGTAGAAGAGTAGTCAGCTGAATAAACACAGAAGAAGTAAGAGACTCTTCAGGTCACCTTCACTCTTGCCCACGATCAGAGCTCTCCGCAGTCATCAGTGCCCCCGGCCAGGCCCCTGTAGCTGCCCTTACGTGCACAGGGTTGGAGCTGCAGTTTTAAAAAACAAGCAGGGCGTATTATTTGTGTGCATGTATACTCCTCTGTGATTTGCATTTTCACTTAATGAGATACTAATGAAGTTTTTCCATGTCCTACATAATCATATATCCGTAGGGCCTATATTCTGTTTAATTTTATTGTTTTACATTTATTTTTAAAGAACTAAATGGTTATATTCTTCTTACGAATAATTTATATAAATAAAGCAAAAAGTCTTTCTTGAATTCCATGCCAGAGGTAATTTCTCTTACCAATATGGTGTATCTTTCTGTCTTTCCTGGTGTTTTTTTTTTTTAAGTTTTTAATTTTAATTTTAATTCTGGTAAGGTTAACAGACAGTGTCAGATTAGGTTTGGGTGCGCTGCAGTATAGTGATTCAGCAGCTCCGTCCAGGGCTCAGTGCTCATCACAAGTGCCCTCCTGCATCCCCTTCGCCTCTCCACCCGTCCTCCACCCATCTCCTCTCTGGTGACCAGCAGTTTGTCCTCTGTAGTTAAGAGGCTCTTTTTTGGAGTCCTTCCTGGTTTTTGTTTTTGTTTTTAATATTTATACACACACACATCCGTGGTTTTGGCGGGTAATTTTTAATTATTACCTCAGTTTTCCTACAGCTTGGCTTTTTTTTTTTTTTAGACTTAGTAATGTATCTTAGAGCTCTTTCCTTGTTAATACATGGATATCTTAACTCATACTGTATTCCGCAGTATAAATAAACCATAGTTGGCTAACATCTACATTGTTTCTGTTATCTGACATTTATAAACAATACTAAATACTCATACATGCTTCTTCCTGTGCCTGTTCAAGTGTTCTCTAGTATAAGAAGAAAAATTGCTGGGTTAATGGGGGTGTGCATTTTTAATTTCAAGGAGAGCTGACAAATATCCTTCAAAAATCTGGTACCACTTTGATTTCTCACTGTTGGTTATTTTCTTATATACCATATAATATACCTTATATACCATTACCAATCTATGTGTTATAAATCTTTAAAGAAATTTTTGTTTTCTTGGATGATCTTATTATCACATTAATTAATTTCTCTTTATTGTTTTGAATTTTCAGTTCCCACTTTTATTTTGGATTGTTGGCTTTCTTTACTGATTTGTAGGTCTCTTTTTAAAAATAAATATCTTTTTCTGTTTTGTATGTTGCAGATACTTTCTTCTTACTTGTTTATGATATATTTAATCACATCTAAGTATTTAATATTTTAAGTAGTCAACTTTACTGTTCTTTTTATCTTCTTGAATTTTGTTTTCTATATGAGAAAAAGACTTTCTCAACTCAAAGTTTATACACATACTTTTATTATTAAATACTGGGGAAATGACTAAATTCTATTGTCCCAGAGACCTTTCTAGAATTTTATATTTTTTCTCACTGGTTAGGAATACTACGTGTAGCACAAGGTTAATTATCAAATATATGTGATTCTGTTTCTGAACTTGAACTCCTTTCTGGTCCATCAAACTAATTTGGCTCCTGCCAGTATCACACTTTTAAATGACTTTAGCTTTATAAAAGTCTTGCTGTTTAACCAGGAACATTTCCCCCTAGGTTAATCCTTCTTAAAGACTGTTTCCTATGTATTTTTATATCCAGCAATATTTTATTTGCTCTGTATTACAATATATTGCATAAATTCCTCTTGGCATTTTGATAGTGGTTGTATTGAATTTTAGATTAACTGAGGGACAGTTTTGCAGTATTGCCTTTTTTTGTTTTATTTATTTATTTATTTTAGGGAAAGAGAGCACGAGCGGGAAGGGCAGAGGGAGAGGGAGAGAGAATCTCAAGCAGACTGCACACTGAGCATGGAGCGCAACATGGGACTCAGTCTCATGACCTGAGTTGATGAAACCAAGAGTCAGTCACTCAACCAACCATGCCACCCTGCCTTTTTGTCCAGAAATACGTTGTACCTATATATTGACTCAGATCTTATATGGCCTTCAGTCTCAAGGTCTGTGGTTATCTGCCTGCCAGTCTTACACATTTCTTTTGTGTTGATTCTTGAAGATTTTATTGAATTTGTTGCTATAGTGATTGGACTTTGTAGTTATTTATTGCTTGTGTGTAGGTGGGTTTTTGACTTTTTTATGTGTTGATTTTTTTAGTTGTAGAACTGTACCAAAATCTATTAGTTCTAATAGTGTGTCAGTTGATTCTCTTGATTTCCTAGGGAAACGCTCTCTGAAGGACATGTGAGCCTAGATGCTAACCACATAATTTAAAATTTTCTAGTAATATTAAGAAATTAAAAAGATAATTGAAGTTTATTTTAACAATACTCTTTAATGTATTATGCACAAAATATTGTATCAACATGAAATCAATATTAAAAAATTAGTGTGAAATTTTTACTTTTATCTTCAGAATTTAGTATCTTATACTTACAGCACAATGGATTTGGGGCTAACCACATTTCAGGTGCCCAGTTCCCACAGTGGCTGGTAGTGGCTACTTTATTGGATAGTGCATAGTCAGGTTGCTTGCAAGTAATGAAATATTTTTCTTTTTGCGGGGGTGGGGGAGAGATCTGTTCTTTCTCCCTTGTCTTAATGCTTTTGCTTAGAGCACCAGTAGTACGGTGGTGACGTTGCTGATACTGATGGGAGTTCTTCCAGTATGTGGTCACTGTGGATTTCTGATTAGACTTTAGAATCGAAAGAGGTCACTTTACTTTTCCAGCTTGTACGAATTTTTTTTTTAAGATTTTATTTATTTATTTATTTGACAGAGAGATCACAAGTAGGCAGAAAGGCAGGCAGAGGCAGAGGAGGAAGCAGGCTCCCAGCACGCTGAGATCATGACCTGAGCCAAAGGCAGAGGCTTTAACCGACTGAGCCACCCAGGCGCCCTAGCTTGTAAGAATTCTTAATAGGTTTTAGGTTTAATTTTAAAAATTGGCCAGATTATCTTACTCTCCATCTTTTTAAACTGACTAGAAATGCAAGCATACCTCATTTTACTGTGTTTTGCTTGATTATGCTTTGTAGATAATGCCTTTTTTTTTTTTTTTGTAAAGTTTTTAACAACCTTGCATCGAGCAAAACCTATTGGCCCCATTTTTCTAACCACATTTGCTCTCTTTGTATCTCTATGTCACATTTGGTAACTCTCACAATATTTCAAATTTCTTCATTAATGTTATATTTGTCATGGTGATCTGTGATCACTTACTACAACTACAGAAAGCTCAGATGATGGTTAGTTAGCATTTTTTAACAACGAAGTATTTTTAATTAAGATATGTACATTGTTTTTTTAAACATAATGCTAGTTTGTACACTTAATACACTACAGTATAGTGTAAACATAACTCTTATATGCTGTGGGAAACCAAAAAATTCATTTGATTCACTTTATTACAATACTATTAGCTTTATTGCAGTGCTCTGGAACCAAACCTGCAATATCTCTGAGATGTGCCTGTAAATTAATACATTTCTAGAATGATGAATAATTTTTGCATTTCAGAAACAAAACTTTCATGATTGTGATGCATTTTTTTTAAAGATTTATTTATTTTGACAGAGAGAAACACAGCCAGAGGGGCAACACAAGCAGGGGGAGTGAGACAGGGAGAAACAGGCTTCCCGCCGATCAGGGAGCCCGATATGGGACTCGATCCCGGGTCTCCAGGATCATGTCCTGAGCCGAAGGCAGTCGCTTAACCAACTGAGCCACCCAGACGCCCTGATGCATTTTTTTTTTTTTTAACAAATTTTACTGTGAGATTTCATCTGCTTTGCATTTCTCCCTGTTGTTTTATTTTTTATTTTTATTTATTTATTTATTTATTTATTCATTCATTTATTTATTTTTAAAGATTTTATTTATTTGACAGAGAGAAACACAGCCAGAGAGGGAACACAAGCAGGGGAGTGAGAGAGGGAGAAGCAGGCTTCCCGCCGAGCAGGGAGCCCGACGTGGGACTCGATCCCGGGTCTCCGGGATCATGACCTGAGCCGAGGGCAGTCGCCCAACCAACTGAGCCACCCAGGCGCCCCTATTTTTTATTTTTTTATCTTTATTTTTTTTATGTGTTAGTCACTATACATTACATCATTAGTTTTTGATGTAGTGTTCCATGATTCATTGTTTGCATTTAACACCCAGTGCTCCATGCAGACCATGGCCTCTTGGATTTTTTTTTTTTAAGATTTTTATGTATTTATTTGACAGAGAGAGTGATCACAAGTAGGCAGAGAGGCAGGCACAGAGAGAGGAGGAAGCAGGCTCCCCACTGAGCAGAGAGCCTGATGCGGGCCTCTATCCCAGGACCCCGATATCATGACTTGAGCCGAAGGCAGAGGCTTTAACCCACTGAGGCACCCAGGTGCCCATGCCCTCTTGTTTTAAATGCAGTCGTTATTCAGTTTCTGTATCAGGGAGCTTTTTCAGGCTTTGTCAAATGAGTTGTATAAATATGCCTCTTTGTACTTTGGAGCTATTTAAATAATACGGGAATTATCTGTTGGTAGACTTACTTGTAAAATATCTGGACTTGATTTGGTTTTTAGGACTAACTCTTTGACTCCATATCCCACTCCTCTAAGGTTATTTGTCCATTCAGATTTTTGTCTTTGGCCACTTTTGTTATTTTGTATCTTCCTAGATATTTTAGTATTTGCTATGTTTGTAAATACATTGCTATAAAATTGTACATGAAATTTTATTATAATTATGTAGATGTTTTGCTATATTATGAAAATCTAGAAAGATATAGGAGACTTAATTGTGGTTATCTATGGAGGTAGAAGTGGAATTACGGGAGTAGGGAGTGATAGTTTAAAAAAAATTTATATCCTTTGGCAATATGAGAATTTTCAAGTAATGAGCTGTTTTAGTTTAATAATTGAAAAGACTGTTATTTCAAACTTTTAAATACTAAAAAGTATAGAATAAAAAAAGTATAGAATATCATACGGAAATATGTATATCCATCTTACTAGTCCCAACACATCTTAACTGTGTGTTTTCTTCTCAAGCTGGCCTCTGGACTGTCTTCACACTGGGTGGCGTGGGCAGCAAAGCAGCTGCCTCTCCAGAACTTTCTTCCCCTCTGGCCAACCAGAGTCTCCTGCTTCTGCTGGTGCTGGCCAACCTGACTGACGCTGCAGATGCACCAAACCCCTACAGACAAGCCATTATGTCCTTTAAGAATACGCAAGGTTTGTGCTGCTTTGTTCATTTCCTCCCTCCCTCCCTCCCTCCCTCCCTCCCTCCCTCCCTTCTCCATGTTCATCATGGAGCCCAACATGGGGCTCAAACTCACAACCTGGAGATCAAGACCTGAGCTGAAATTAAGAGTTGGATGCTCAACCAATTGCCTCAACCAGGCACCCCTGAATATTCTTTCTAATGAGGAAAGACACATATTGTTTTTTTTTTTATAGTTATGGAGATGATTCTCAATTTGTATATTTTCATATTGGTTAAAGATGAGGAAAACGTACACTCCTCTGTATTCACAGGAAGGTCAAATAAATCTTAAATGAGAGCTGTGGTTCTTTATATCTATTTACATTTTTACCTAGAGAACGAAGCCAGTGTTTGCTTAATTTAGATCTGCCTGTCCTACCTATTAGAGATAGGAATTAGCCAGAAAACTCCAAATGATAGGTTCTTTGAAGCTTCTCATTTAAAGTGTGTATTCCGATTAGAGTTTTATAGAATTAAAAGTTAGAACTCAGCAAACTTTTTCTGCAAAGAGGCAGATGGCTTTGTGGGGTCATATGTTGTCTGTCACCGCTGTGGTAACACAAAAGCAGGCATACATAATAAGGGCGTGAACCTCGCTTGTTTCCACTAAAACTTATTTCCAAAACGGGTGATAGGCTTGCCTGTGGGCTCTAACTTGCCCTGAAGTAGAACTTGAGTAGTTAGTTCCATGTTGAAAGAGTAATCTCTAATCAAAAGATTACATCCCATTAAAAAAAAGGGATTATACTCCATAGGCCAAATTAACACGATAGCTAGATTTTCAAGATTTATGGAACACTAGTATAATTAAGATGGGTAAGAAATGAAATTATTGGATAGGAACATTCTTAAGGCTTCTGATAACAGGTTGCCCTGTTCCTTTCCAGAGTGCTTACATATGTTTCTTAGTAGTGCATGAATGTGCCAGTTGGGGTACCTTTGCCAACTGGTATTATTATTTGTAGGGGGAAAACAATAATAGGGAGTCTCTAACAATTTGATAGATAAGAAAATGAAAACTCACATATCTGAGAGTACTCTCCTATTCCCATTACTATTCCATCATGACTTACTGGTTAAGAGAGCAAGTTTTGGAGTCAAGCAGCCCTAAGTTTATGCCACAGTTCTGTTACTTCAGAGCTGTGAAGCCTCCTACAGTTTGCTTAACATCAGGCCTCACTGGCTTTGTCTGTAAAATGGGAATAACATCACCTAGTAGGATTTGTGTAAGTACCACTCAAGGTAAGGTTTTAAAGGATGAGCTCACATTTTACAACACAGCCAGATGTTCGGTATATGGTCTTGTTACTTTTGATACTCAGGCTAGATGTTACTATTAAAGGTTGAACCTTCTGGGGATAGCCATCTTTTTGGTGGATCATTCGATGCAATGATTCTGAACATTGACTTTAGTGTTAGACTGCGTGAGTTCATATACTAGTTTTTATTCTTTAAAGACCAATGTCTTTATCTGTAAAGCAGTTATAATCTCTACCTCACAGGGTTCTTAAAAAATTAAATGGGTTTTTATCATAGTACAGAGTCGCTATATTACTGCTATAATTTTAAGAAGCATTGTAATGGATTAGTGAAGACAATAGAGGCTGATCTGTGTTTTACTTGGAGCTGATCTTGGAAGAGTTCATCTCTCCAAGCCTTTATTTCATCCTTTGTGAAACTGGTCGAAATAATGATAGGATCACTGTATGTATTAAATAAGGGGTAATACATGTAAAGCTTTCAGTATAATTTAGTTCATAGAACTTCTTAGCTAGTAATATTTAAATGTTCTAGATAAACACAATGGCCAGGTATAAAACACTGGCGAACATTTTACTTTGTTTCCACTGGAAAGAGGTGCAGCCTGCCCTGAGTCTTCCTCCAGAGTGTTCTGTAGATGCTCGAGTCGTTTGCATACTCACAGACTCCATGTGATGCTTCCTTTTGCCATCCTTTGCAAAAATAAGTTAGGCACATAAAACAACTGTCAAAAATACAGTGTTGGGATTGAAAAAATTACCTGTATTTTAAATATAGGAGGAAGAGGGAGGGCAGTTTGTAGTAAAATTGAAGGTGTGTTTCAGATAATTCTCACAAACGTACCATTAGAAGAAGCTGAGAGGTCTGGGACTGTGGTGTCAAGGATTGTACTGGCACACATTTCTTTCTCATAAGAATAACACTTTTGGAGATGCTAAAGCAGTGCTTTTAAAATTTTATTTTTATTAATTTTTTGCTAGTGGCTCTCTTTTTTAAAAAAATCTTGATTCTTTTTAAGATACTAAAACAAACTCGTTGTGCTATCATTTTCCTGTGTTTTATCTGATAAGGTTATACATTCTTTTCCCCAAATCTTTGGACCTGTCTTTCCCTCCTTTTTGGCTTGCTGACTGCTGGCTTCAGTGGCTAAGCAAGTCCATTTAATTTGTAGGAAAGGAGCACTGTCAGTTTTGCAATATCAGGAATTTTCTCACATGGGTTGTGATTTATGGTTTTCATCATGCTAGTGACTCTATTTTTTTTTAAGAATTTTTTTTAAAGATTTTATTTATTTATTTGACAGAGAGAAACATAGCCAGAGGGAACATAAGCAAGGGGAGTGAGAGAGGGAGAAGCAGGCTTCCCGCAGAGCAGGGAGCCCGATGTGGGGCTCGATCCCGGGTATCCGGGATCATGACATGACCCAAGCCGAAGGCAGTCGCCTAACCAACTGAGCCACCCAGGCGCCCCAACTAGTGACTCTATTTTTTAAAAAAGGTTTACCAAAAAATTATATACATTTTCCAACAGTTGTTTGAGATTCAACATATTCTACTATAGATGCTAATGCTGACCATACTGGTGCTGACACACTTTAAAACTAAAACTGGCTTGGTCAGTGGAGTGTACAACTCTTGATCTCAGGGTCATGAGTTTGAGTCCCACATTGAAGGAAGAGTTAACTTACTAACTAAATAAATAATAAAAATAAGAATTAAAAAAAAAACTACCTAAATGATACGATGTTATACTAGCTATTTTCTTCATAAATGGATTAGTGATGTTGGTGAATAACTGAGCCATAATTTTTCATTTGAAAAAATTTAACTCAGCTTGAAGTCCTTTTTTCTTTTAACCTTACAGGAGGATTTTCTGTTTTATGTAGAAACTTTTTGTATTTGTTTCAGTATTTTTTATTTAGGATTGGTGGTCATTTAGTTTTGGTAACAGAACACGTAAGATGCCATGTTTAAATTATATCTCTTAGAGCACCTTTGGCCTGGGCCTATAGCTCTGTTTATTTAAGCTCCTATGTTCTTATAGCCAGCTTAATTCAGCTATATTAATGCAAAAATCATAATAAAGTTGAAGTATGTGACTTAGTTTAGATGCTTTTTTTAAAAAAAGATAAGAAGTCACCCTCAAGTGGTATTTGCCACATACATTTGTAATCATTGGAAAACCTCGGTTTAGGTAGTACAGAGAAATAAACTGTCCCAGCTTTTTTTTTTTTTTTTTTTTTTTTTTTTTTTTTTTTTTTTTTTTTTTTTGCGAGAACATTTCAGTTCTACTCTCCCAGCAAATTTCAGTTATCCAGTAGTGTGATCAACTCTAGGCACCATGCTTTATATTAGTTTAGTTCTTTAAGTAAAATTTAAAGTATAAATCGAAATTTTGAATCTGAAATATAGTGACATGCACAGTTAATGGGAACTGAAGTGTATCCACGAACAGTTTTTATTATTTACATAAGACACAGTCCAGATAATACTGACATAATATTTTAAAAATTTTGTGGTTTCTGTGTTCTAGATAGCAGTCCTTTCCCCTCATCAATTCCACACACTTTCCAGATTAATTTCAACAGTTTGTACACCGCCCTGTGTGAACAGCAGACGTCTGACCAGGCAACTCTCCTCTTGTACACGTTGCTCCATCAGAATAGTAATGTTAGAACATACGTGTTGGCTCGCACAGATATGGAAAATCTTGTAAGTATCACACTACACATTTCATACTTTCTGTATTGTTTCATCTTTTGAAGAGCAGTTTCTTTCCCCAGGAGGGTAAGTTATGTTTGCCTGGTTGCAAACGTGATGATTGAGAGATTGACGGAGAGGTGCCACTGGACACAGGCACGGGTGTGAGGTTTATAGTGTGGGAGACAGTGCGCCTGGCTTCCCTGCCCTTCAGGTCTTTCCCTCCCCAGAATCCAGCCTGATCTAGTCCTTCACGAAGCACCATTCTCAAGATACCGATACCCTCATGGTTCTTTTCAGGTGCTAAGTGTCCACCCACCAAGTTTCTGTAACTAGGCCCAGTTGCAGCAAGTTCCTTATGAAAATGGCTAAGTTCAGTTTCCCATGTGTCCCATCCCTTCTGCAGGCTTAGGCCTGAGGTCTGCCCGAACTCAGTTACTTTAGGTACCTATGCCACACAGCAACTAACATGCACACTGTCCTTTATTATGTGAGTGAAAAACTCCTGTAGGGAATCACAGCTTTCCGTTTGTAACTAATGAGTAAACAAAAATGTTTCTGTGAGTGGAAAAGTAACCTCACCTCACTAAGGTGTTAATATTATAATTAAAATACATACTATAGAGATACCTGTGGGTTATTTATACATTAATAGAATTGTGAACGTCCCTAAAATAGCCAGCAGCTTGCTGGTGGCAATAGGAACATTCCCTCTGTACCAGTTTTTACAGGTTGATGGCAAGATCTACCAAGGGATTTGGTGGCCAGTTTTTTAGTGTTAAAATATTGAGTTAACATGCAATGTTAGAATTCTTTGGAAGAGTGTGTTCTATGTCAGAGTTACACTAAGGACAAAAACATGATGAACGAACCTGTCTGCACACCAGCTATATGTAGAAAACATTGGTTACTTTAAGTGGTAACATTGGATATAACAGTGTACTGCTCATGTGAGTAAAAACTTGGGATATGGCTTGTTTACTGAGGGGTGAGTGAGAGTAAGCAGAGACAGTTCTAAGCATGATGTATCCTAAGGCAAATCATGGCAGTAAGCAGAAAGCCCATGGCACCACCTGTTCTAGAAAGTTCCATGGTAAGTATGTTGGTACGTAAGAATTTGCAGTCTGTATGTGATGACATACACCAGTAAACACTTAGAAGGTTTCGTTTTGGGTTTTTTTTTTGGAGTGGGAGTGGAGGGTTATATGTTCATTTTTGTTTTTAATTTCTTGTATAGATTATTTTGATAATGTCTCAACTTATGTCCTTATCTGTCTTTTTACCTTTATTCTCTAACATTGAGACAATGATAGAAAATGTTGTGTTATTGGTAGGAAATTTACTGGGCTGATCTGATTTTGTTCATAATTTTATTCTGCGATCTTTCCAATTAAGGTAATGTCTGACACATTAGTGTTCGTAAGAATACAGTATTAGGTGTAAAAGTTCCTGCTAGGCTGGAGGCAGACCTGCTTCTGCTCATTGTCACATATTGGCCTAAGTGGTCTCTGCACACCCACTCCTTACGTGGTGGCAGACTCATACAGGGCGATTGTTTTCTCTACTGCTATCTGAGCTATACATGGGGAAAGTACTTTCAGGCATATGCTGGTTTGTGTGGTTTTGTTTTTCCTTTAAAGAAACCTATAATTATGAAATTAAAACAGTGCATAATAAAGGCATAAAGCTTGAAAACGTTGGTCTTACAATAAACTAATTGAAATAGTAAATTAAAATTTCTGTTTGATAGGTTTTACCAATTCTTGAGATTCTGTATCATGTCGAAGAAAGAAATTCACACCATGTGTATATGGCCCTTATAATATTATTGATCCTTACAGAAGACGATGGCTTTAATCGATCTATTCATGAAGTGGTAAGTTACCACTACTTTGCTTGGAATTTTGGAGTTACAGAATAGGCAGGCAGTAAATCTTTATTGCAGCGTTAGCAGTTCTTCCTTCTTTTCCTTCTGGGAGATGTATCCACAAGTCTTAGAAATGGTGGGTCTATCTTCAGATTTATGAAGTGCTTTTTTTCTGAATGGCTATTAGCCACTGTTAAAAACTGTCAAAATGGTTTCTTCAGTCATTGAGGCAAATGTTTTTGCGGCCACTGAGCTCATTTCTCTTCTCTGTTTCGTGTCCCCTTTTTAGTTGTGGCAGAAATTGTTAAACAGGTTTGCCTCTTGTATACAGAGTAAATGGAAGAATAGGGAATAAAGAGAAGAAGCCTGAGAAATTGTTTTATGTTTTTGAAAACAATGTAACATAATTTAACTCTCTCAGTTTTAGTCTTATGGGTGAGTTCCAACCCCAAACTGATGTTTATCTTCATCTTTGTATTTTTTGTGTGTCACAGTAACACATGTATGTAGTTTTGGTTTGGGGTTTTTGGTTTTTTTTTTTTGCGATTTTATTTTTAAGTAATCTCTATACCCAGTGTGGAGCTCAAAATTACAGCCACCGACTGAGCCAGCCATGCATCCCAACACATGTACACATTGTTTTAAAACTTACATAGAAGTACTAGGTTTTAATGCAACGTAATACATCCAGTGTCTACACTATACCAGATTCCCATTCCCCAAAGACCAATGCTATGTCCATGTTTCTAAATAACATGCTAATTTTGTTATTTCTTGATTTCCCAGATTTAGGTATTAACTGTCCTCTTCCTAAAATGGAAATTAAGTCATAATTAGCTCTCCTTCCTACACATCATGCCTGTTCCCTCTGGGTTCCCAGCCCCCTTTCCACTCAAAGACTTTTCCTCTCCTTCGATTTTATTACCATTTTCAACCTGAGAACTCAGCTTTTGCATGATTATGATTAACTAATATTCTTTTATTATTTTTTTATTATTTTTTAAAGAATTTTATTTATTTGACAGAGAGAAACACAGCTAGAGAGGGAACACAAGCAGAGGGAATGAGAGAGGGAGAAGCAGGCTTCATGCTGAGCAGGAAGCCCAATGTGGGGCTCGATCCCCAGTCTCCAGGATCATGACCTGAGCCGAAAGCAGTTGCTTAACCAACTGAGCCACCCAGGCGCCCCGATTAACTAATATTCTTAGCTCAGCTATGTAATATATGATAATTGCATTTCCTTTCTTGTTCATGTTTTGGTTTTTTTGTAGTACATGATTCCCCAGTTTTTTTTTTATTCATGTACCAGTCACTAATTCAGCTTCCATACCTCAACAGAACTGAGAATTCCCTCTAACTACATTTTAAAAATTGCATATCTTCATAGTTTCATTTCCTTCTTTGGCTCTGTCTTCAGTCATGTTGGGAAGTTTAAATCAAAAGTTTGGTGATCAATGTTTGTTTATTTAGAAGTAAGGCACTAAAAAAGTTCATTGAAAGTTCTGTGTGTGGGTAGGACTTGCTTTTATTTCTCTCTAGATGGTCTGTTTCTCTGGGTACTCTCCTTTCTGTAGGCCTTTTCTTTGGGCTGATCAGTTTCTTAGAGGGTGCTCTTCGGATCTTCCTGCTGTGGGGGTCTAGAAGAAGAAGAGATTAGGGCTTTCACTCTTCATAGGATACAAACACTGTTTTTCCCTTGTCTTCAGTAGGGTTTTTGTGGCATGTTTACTCTTCTCTGATGGTGTTCCATTAAAACTTTTTTTTTGTCTTTTATATGGTGGAACCATCATTTCTGCTAAGATTTAAGGAATCTTGACACTGTAGAAAGAGGATAAAACATGCAAATTTCTTGATTTTTGTGTTTAGTGAAGTACCACAGAGAAAATCTTTGTACTGATTTTCTCATTTTTTTTAAAGATTTTATTTATTTATTTGACAGAGAGATCACAAGTAGGGAGAGAGGTAGGCAGAGAGAGAGAAGGAAGCAGGCTCCCTGCTGAGCAGAGACCACCCCCCCCCCGCCCCCATGCGGGCCTAGATCCCAGGACCCTGAGATCATGACCTGAGCCGAAGGCAGAGGCTTTAACCCACTGAGCCACTCAGGCACCCTGATTTTCTCATCTTTTATAGCAGTTTATCTTTTATTAATAAGAAACAAAAACTGTTATAAAGTTTTAAAAACATGTAAATTTGGGCACCTGGGTGGCTTAGCCAGTTAAGCTTCTTCCTTCAGCTCAGGCCATGTTTCCAGGGTCCTGGGTTTGAGCCCCGCATCAGGCTCCTTGCTCAATGAGGAGTCTGCTTCTCCTGCTCTTCACCACTCGTGTTCTTTCTCGCTATCTCTGTCTCTGTCTCTCTATCTGTCAAATAAATAAAACCTTAAAAAAAAAAAAGTAAAAACATTTAAATTAAAGTATAAAATGTGCACAAATTTTGAGTTTTTATGTATGTGTATACTATGTTATTACCACAGAGATCAAGTTACTGAACACTTCTAATGTAACAGAAATGCCTTTTCCTGGCCAGTTGTGGGTACTGTGAACCACTATTCTGACTTTCCCCTAACAGATTAGTTTTCATCTCTCCTTGAATTACAGCATGCTGTCTTTTGTATTGGCTTCTTTCACTCATGAGAGTGTTGCTGAATTTACCTGTGTTTGTATTGCTAGATGTTATTCTGTTGTATGAATATGCCGTAGTGTATTTATCCATTCTCTTGGCGGTAAATATTTGCTTTTTTCCCCAGTTTGCAAGTATTTTTGATAAGGCTACTGTGTCCGTTTTTGCATCTGTACATCGGCAGACATATGTACTCATTCTCTTGAGTGTGTACGCAGGGTAGCATTGCTGGGTTAAGGGCAGCTGTGTATTTAGCTGGAAGAGACAGTAGTGAAACTGAAGCAGTGGCTAACGCTAAGTTTGCACTTCTACTCCAAGGTTGTATGTGCACTTTTAAATAGAGAACACCTGCTGATTAACGGTCATCCAGCAGCACTGTTGAGAATATTGAAAATGTTCAGAGCATGCTGGCTACATCTGGAGAGTAAGAAAGGAGAATGAAAACGGGGGAGGGTACACAGTACGGCTTCACCTATGTCCGTAATGTTATATTTGCTTCAACAGCATGGAAAGCAAAATAAAACAAGAATTTACCAAAAAGAACTTTGAAGCAAATATGACAAAATATGTTTTAAATTTGACAAAATTCAAGGATGGAAACGCTTTTTATTACATTGTTTTCTGTACTTTTTTTGTATCCTTATTATATTTGGTAATTAAAGTTAGAATAGAAATTTGCATTAAAATTAAACTTTACTGACTGCCAAAGCGGGATGGTAAGATGGGGAAGGCATTAGGTTCCATTTGTATTCAGGCTCAGTTCCAAAAGGATTTCAGGATATTCCAGATGACATTTCAAATTCAGGTATTTAAATACATTTTTTTCCCTTCTAGAATTTGACTTTCTTATTGACCTTTGTTTATTTTTATTCTTTTCCTTTTCATATCTAGTAGTAAAAATGAGTAAGTAAATGTTTCTACCAACATTCTCTATATGGAATTATTAGCTGTGGATCTAATTGTCCATGAAATAGATTCTGTATCTCATTTTGGCATGAAGTTGCAGTTCCTTAGACCCAATGATGATGAACATTTTTTCATGTATTTTTCATGTGCTTATATATCCCCCTTTGTGAATAATCTTTTCAAATTTTTCCCTTTTATAAAAATTATACTTTAAAAAAGTTAATTTTTTTTAAGATTTTTATTTATTTATTTGACAGAGACAGACACAGTGAGAGAGGGAACACAAGCAGGGGCAGAGGGAGAGGGAGAAGCAGGTTTCCCACCAAGCAGGGAGCTCAATGTGGGGCTTGATCCCAGGATCCAGGGATCATGACATGAGCTGAAGGCAGACACTTAATGACTTATTCACTCAGGCGCCCCTGTTTTGCTTTTCTCTTTTTTCAAAGATTTTATTAATGTATTTGAGAAAGAGGGCCACATGCAGGCACAAGCAGTGGAGTGGGGCAAAGGGAGAAGCAGGCTCCCTGCTGAATAGGAAGTGGGGGTGGAGGGGTGGAGGGGTGGAGGGATGTGAGGCTCAATCCCAGGACACTGAGGTTGTGATCTGAGCCAAAGGCAGATGCTTAACTGACTGAGTCACCCAGGCAGTGGGGAGGGGCAAAGGGAGAAGCAGGCTCCCTGCTGAACAGGAAGGGGGGGATGTGAGGCTCAGTCCCAGGATGCTGAGGTTGTGACCTGAGCCAAAGGCAGATGGTTAACTGACTGAGTCACCCAGGCACCCCAAGTTAATTGTAGTTTTAAGAAAAATAGAATTCATGTACCTTTTACCTAGTTTCCCTTGGTAACAACTGTAATTGCAAAACAGGACTACGATATCACAACCAGGACATTGGCATTGACACGGTCAAGGCAGAAGACATTTCCATCACCACAGGGAGGTCCCTATGTTGACTCTAGGGAGTAGCCATATTCCTTTTTTAAAAATTAGGTTTTTGTTCTATTACTGAGTTATAAGGCTTCTTCATATATTCTCAATCACATGGATTTTTTCCCCAGTCTGTTAATGTTGTGTGTTATACTGATTAAGTTTTGAATACTGAATAAACCTTACATTCCTGGGATAAACTGCACTTGACCATGATACATTCTCTTTTTATATATACTTGGTTAAGTTTTCAGCTTTGATAGTTTGAGTCTTTCGTGGAATTGGTACATTTCTTTTAAGGTATTAAATTTATTCCTGTGAAGTTCATAATTATTTTTTTCTTACTGTTGTTTTTTTTAATTACTGTTTTCCCCCTTACCTTTTTATATCTGTACTAGCCATAAAGATGTTGTTGCTTTTATTCTTAATGTTGGAATATGTATCATTTCTGTCTTACTCTACCTCTGGCTAGAGGTCCGTCCTTCCTTCCTTCCTTCCTTCCTTCCTTCCTTCCTTCCTTCCTTCCTTCCCCTTTTGAAAAGACCAACTTCTTTTTTAAAGATCTATTTATTTATTTTAGAGAGAGAGAAAGAGAGAGAGAGAGAGAGAGAGAGAGAGCGCGCGAGCACCTGCAGGCAAGCACTCAAGTATGAGGAGGGGCAGAGAGAAAGACTTGCAGACTCCCTGCTGAGTGCAGAGCCTCATGCAGGACTTAATCCCAGGACCCTGAGATGATGACCTGAACCAAAACCAAGAGTCAGGCATTTAACCAACTGAGCCACCTCTTCAAAGATCCCTCAAAGGACTGACTTTGGATTCCATTGACTTTTCTCTGTTTTCTTCTATTTCATTAATTTCTACTTTTATTTCCTTTTTTCTGCTTGCTTGAAGTTTTAACTTGCTCTTTTTTTTCCAAGATTTTTTTTTAGGTAGAAGCTTAGATTTGATTTTAAATCTTTTTACTTTTTTTACTATAAACAAAATACATGAAAATTTGTAAGATTGGAAACCCTCCCAAAAAGATCATCAAGAAAAGAAAGAGTTACAAATGTCTGTTATTGAGAATGTATAGGAGATTAGGACAGATTGTACAGATATTAAAAAATGTTTAGAGGATACTGTGAATACTTTTATGCTATAAAATGTTAAGTGTTAAGTTGAAATGGACAAGTTTCCTTCACTCCCAGAAAAAACCTAACTAAAGCTCACAAAAGAAAAAAGTCAAAATAGTTTTATTTCTATTAAAGGAACTGTAATCTAAAATAATCCTAATTAGAAAATTGTCAGCCCAGCTGATTTTTACATATGAATTCTTCCAAAAACTGAAGGAAGAAATAACACCACTCATATACAAGCTCATCTAGAGAGTAGGAAAAAAGTCTTTCCAGCTCAATTTATGAGGCCAGCTTAATCTTAATAACCAAATTTATCAAAACTTGATAAAGGAAAATTACAGGTGGACTTTGAGTTGGGAGACAAAAATTTAGTAAGTCGCACAAATGTAATCATAAAGCTTGCAAATCTGATATTGTAAAATGGGATAAAGCAAGGTAATAAAAAGAATATATATATGTCAATAACAGTATTCCAGGAATACAGAGGTGGTTTAATAATAGAAAATCTCTTACTATAACTAAGTTAAGAGAGAAAACCCATACAATCATTTCAGTAGATATAGAAAAAAATTTGATACAATTCAACACCTATTCATGATAAACAAAACAAAATTCTCAACAAAATAAGGGTAGAAAAGAAATTCCTTGTCTTAACTGAGTGTATCTACAAAAACCTACAATTCAAAGCATTACTCAATTGGAGTATGATAGAGAATATTATATATTTGGAGAATTTATAATTGGAGAATTGTATATATTTGGAGAATAGAGAATTTTAGGAATGTTTTCTTGGAAGTCAGAACAATTGGAGAATATTATATAATTGGAGAATTTTAGAAATATTTCTTAAAAGTCAGAACAAAGAAGATATTCTGTATTACCACTCCTCTTCAGTATTGTATCAAAACTCTTCAAAAGAGAGGAAATCTAAATCCGTATTTATATACAAATGCCAGAATTGACTACTTAGAGAAATCCAGATACTCTAATATTTGAACTGTTAGGAGAGTTGAGCAAATCTTCTGAATCCGAGAGCTATATACAAAACAAATACCATTTCTACACACCAGTAACAAAGCACTTCAAGAATGTGATCTAGAGAGGCGCCTGGGTGGCTCAGTCAGTTAAATGTCCAGCTCTTGATTTTGGTTCAGGTCGCAATCTCAGCATCGTGAGATCGAACCCCGCATCCAGCTCCATGCTCAGCAGGGAGTCTGCTTGAGATTCTCTCCCTCTGCCCCCCTCTCTTTTTCAAAAACTAAATAAATCTTAAAAAATGTGATCTAGAGATGTTATTTGTAATGGCAATAAAACTGTACATTGAGAATCAGTGTAATAGAGGAAGTGCAACATTTTTATGGCAAAAATTACCTAAATGAAGGATATATTTAATGTGACTTAAATAGAGATACCATGTTTGTGGATAGGATGACTCAGTGACAGAGTTGCTAACTTCGCTTTCAAATCAATCATTACATTGAATGCAATCCTGATCAAAATCTCAAGAGTCTTGTGAGACTTGATAAATGCAGTTGACCTCTTGAGTACCATGGATTTGAACCGTGTGAGTGTACTTATACATGGATGTTTTCAATAAATATAGTATTGTAAATGTATCTTCTCTTCCTTAGTAGGTTTATCATTAAGTAAGTTTTTCAGAAGTCAGAAGTTGGACTTTTGGATGGACTTTTGACTGTGCAGGGGGGTGGACAGCCCTAACCTCCGCATTGCTCAGGTGTCAGTTGCAATCCCTGAAATCATATGGAAGAACATTTTGCCTAGAAGGTTTTTGAAGAAAAGCAATGTGGAGTTATCCTGCCAGATAGGACTAGTTATAAAAATCAGTAATTAAATGTGTTTCATTAACAGTGGAATAAAAAAAATAAGCAAATGCAAAAGAATTTGGAGAGTCCAGAGATTACACACTAATGTACAGCAACACAAATGTATGATAGAAGTAGTAGGTAAATCGTGCTGAGATTGAGAGCTTGGCTCTCTAACAGGAAAAGTAAAATTAGATGATTTTGCCCCACATACAAAGACAAATTCCACTTGTGTTAATGAGGCCTTCATGTGAAAAGCTGAACTTTAGAATCTTCAAAGGGAAATTATAGGATAATGTTTTTTATGAACTCAAAATAGCATAAATATATAAACCATGAACAAAAACATTAATAAACTTGACTACATTAAAATGAAAATCTTTCATGGTTAGTTAATAAAGGTGAAAACATGCCATAGACATGAAAATGGATTCGTATAATCAGTAAAACCAAAGTGTTCAATAGAAAAATGGGCAAAGTAACAGAAAAACAGAATATAAAACCTGAATGACTAGCAAACATTTTTAAAGGATGTTCAACCTGATGCCTTGTCAGGATCATGCTAATTAAAATAACTGAAATAATTTTGTATTCATCAGTTTGGCAGAAATTACAAGCTCTGGTAAGACTGGTAAGGACCTAGAGAAAGAGGACTCTCATATATAAATGAGCAGAATCGCTTTCGAAAGGAATCTAGCCTTTTCCGTTCCTCAAATAACCTGCACAAGTAGATTCAAGTAGTTCCATTTCCTGGTTGTGTCCTTAGAAAAACTTTTTCAGAGACTCACAGTAGCTCATTTGGAAGAAAGTTCATTGTAGCATTGCTTGTGGTGTTCAAAAATTGCAAATAGCTGATAACATAAATGAAATACTATAGAACAGCTAGAATGAATGAAATAGGGCTGCATGTATTGATAATAATAAATCTCAAAAATCTGTGTGGTAATGAAATATCAAGTTGAGGCTGCCAGAGGTTAGAGAATAGGATGAGTGAGATGTGGCGGGGGGGCGGGGTGCGCTTCAGGATGTCAAAAACCAAAATATTAACATTTAAGAAAACAGTGGTGGATAGTGTGGTGTTCTTTATACCAGAATATTTAACTTCTGTAAAATTTCTGTGATGACAGAAATCTCTAACTGTGCTGTCTGAGATGAGAGCACTTGTAATGTGGCTGCTATCATTGAGGAACTGAATTTTTAATTTTATTAAAATTTAATTTAGGGGCACTTGGGTGGCTCAGTCGTTAAGCGTCTGCCTTCAACTCAGGTCATGATCCCCAGGTCCTGCAATGGAGCCCTGCATCGGGCTCCCTGCTTGGCAGGAAGCCTGCTTCTCCCTCCCCTACTACCCCTGCTTGTGTTCCCTTTCTAGCTATGTCTTTCTCTGTCAAATAAAGAAATAAAATTAAAAAAAATTTTTAAATACCTGCTTGTGACTCATGCTACTGTGATGAACACTGCTGGCTCTATGCTCTTTAGATAATAGTGACCCAAACCTACATTTATTTAAAGAAGAAAAAAAAAAAAAGAGCTATTCATTGACTTTTTGCAATTTTGCCTCCTTGCAAACTCTTGGAGATTCACTTTGAAGTCATTAAATACTGAAAAATGAGTGGCTTAACACAGGTGTTTTAGGGACACCAGTCATATTGGATTTAGGATCCATCCTAACCCAGTATGACCTCATCTTGGTTATATAGTTATGAAGACCCTGTTTTCAAGTAAGATCACATTCACAGGTTTTGGATGACATGAATTTTGGGGGCAGCTGTTTACCCCAAGACACCATGGTATTGCTTTTATAAACTAGCAAATACACAAGGGAATATCCTAGTTTTTGGAGGGAGTGTGTGTACATATAAAGCATTTGAAAGGGTCTGGAAAGGTACAGACTAAGCTCAAGGTAGTGGTTGATTTGTGATTAATAGTGTATCCCCTCTTTGGGGGAGTAAAATGGGATTTATATCTTTAAAAAAGTGAAATGTTAATAGTTAATGTCAATTGTGGGAGTATGGAGGTTAATTATCCTTTGCCTTTCTAAACATACTTGATATTTTAAAGAGTTGATATTATCCAGTGTGTTACTATACTCTAGCATATAAACATTTGGAAGAGATATATTCAATAAAACCAAATATATATGGGGGAAAGCTCAGGAAAAGACATAGAACAAGCAATTCTCATATCCTTTTTGAGAAGGAAGACATTTTCAGATCCTTGAGAGGTTTCCTTTTTCATATTATTTGAGTTAGTTGACCATGAAATTGTATAATCAGGATACCAGTCTATGACTATTAAACTGTATGTCTGAATATCGATTACAAGAAACAGGGAATTGTTTTTGGAGGAACCAGTTGACTGGGTTCCAAATAGGTCAATGGCTACAGCTAAGTTACTGAGAAAAATGTTCTGTATGTTGCCCATTATATATTGATGTTCCATAGGAAACTGTGCTTTATAACTGGTTATTTATAAGTTTTCTTAAACACAACCAGAATTTCCTTCTTTTTCTTTCTTTTCTTTTTTTTTTTTTTAAGATTTTATTTATTTGACGGAGAGAAACACAGCTAGAGAGGGAACACAAGCAGGGGGAGTGAGAGAGGGAGAAGCAGGCTTCCGGCCAAGCAGGGAGCCCGATGCGGGGCTCGATCCCAGTACTCCGGGACCGTGACCTGAGGTGAAGGCAAACACCCAATGTCGGAGCCACCCAGGCACCCCACACAACCAGAATTTCTAAACACAATACATTTTTCATAGGAAGAAGGGAAAGTTTTATATAAAGAGTAAATTGGATTTTTAATTTTTATAGTAACATTTTAAGTTTACTATGTGGATACCATTTAAATATTTGTTGAGTGTTAAATGAATAAGACTACTTTTTTTCAAGATATTTCTTCCATCCGGGTATGTAATTGACACACACAAGCAGATGTTAAGAGCCATTGATCTCTGTTTTAAATAAGGATGACTTATGATAATTTATTTCTAAATAAAGGAGCAAGAGAGGAGAAACTGAACCATACTCAAATGTGTGACCTTTAAAAAGACAGAGACTTTTCTCACTAGTGATGTTGCCTAATGAGTATCCTGTGTTAGTATTTACTTGGAGACCTAAGAGCAATGGTTCTAAAACGTTTTGGTCTTTGCAATTAAAAATAACTGAGGACACCAAATAGTTTTTTTCTGTGGGTTTCAGTTTTGTACATTTACCATACTAGAAATTAAAACTGAGATATTTAAGAAATGTTCAATCAGGTCATTTAGAAATAATAGTTATTATAGTAAATAACTAATTATGTACTTATTATAATAAATAAGTAACCAATACATGTTAGCATCAATAACATATTTTTATGAAAAATAACTTTTGCCAAACAAAAATTTCGCAGGAAGAATGGTTAGAAATAATAGTTATTATAATAAATAACTAATTATGTACTTACTATAATAAATAAGTAACCAATACATGTTAGCATCAATAATATTTTTATGAAAAATAACTGTTTTCGCCAAACAAAAATTTCGCAGGAAGAATGGCATTTGCATTTTTGCAGATCTCTTTAACGAATTGCCTTAACAGAAGACTCCTTTTGTGTTACAATTGTCACATCGTCCACCATGTTATGTGCCACCTGAAAAACTCAACTATATACTCATGAGAGAATGAGAGTGGAAAGAATCGTTTTGGTATTATCATGAAAATTGTTTTGGCCTTGAGAATTCTCCACAAGTGTCTGTGGGACCCCTACAGGGTACCAGGACCACATTTTTAAGAACTGGTGCCTTAGAGAGCAAGTTAGAGGGACTGAGCACTTCATCGTTCCTTGTAAAGGTCCAACTGGGAAAACTCATAGTTTTGAATTTTTTCCACTGTTACTTGTTTCACACATCAGGTTATCCCTCTACTTGATGACTTCCATCCTTAGTCATGAATACAGGGGAATGCTGACACATGTACATTTTCTACCTTACAAACAGTCCATTTAGTGAGCATTTGCAGTATGGCAGCCTCTGAGTGGAGCCTGCAGGATGGTCAGGGTTGGGTTATTTGTAATGGGGAGTACTAGGTGACTTGGGACTCTTGCCAGATAGTTGAACTGAGTGAAAATTTGTTGTGGGGGCGCTAGTGTGCACTTGCATGAATTTGAACACAGTATCTCTTCACTTTTTTTTTATTCTTCTTGTCTGTTTCTGTATCCCCTTTCTCAGTTCTCATATTATTTGCACTTTTTGGGGGGGCACATTTACCAGAGAAACGTCTGTTTTTATGATTTTTTAGAACTGAGGTACAACCATATTATTTAGACTTAATTTTATTTTTCTGACTTCATGGATTATGCTTGTGGTTGGTTGTTGCTTTTGGATTTTGTGTAATAGTCCTTATTCTCCTTCTCTTGAATTCCTTGAAATGTCATTTTCTATTGTTGTCAGAGTGGGAGGATGAACAGCTAAGTACTTATATGTGTGGTGGTTTTGTTTTTACCCCAGAAATGGTGCATGAGCAGTTCATGTTGACTCTTTGCATACTTCCAAGTCTTTGTATACTTGTGTGGTAGTTTCTCTAGGTATAGAATTCTAGAATCACAATCCCTTCCTCAGAAATGTATGGGCATTGTTCTCTTTACACAGATGTATAGTGTTTAGAAAGAGAAATCTAATGTTAGTTTGCTTATCTTTCTTTTGGTGATAACCCGTTTCTTCTATCTGGGAGCCAATAAGATTTTATTATATACTGTAAATTCAGAAGTTTTACCAGAATATTTTTACTTTTTTTTTTCATTATTTCTCCTCAGAGTGTTGGAGGTTTTTCCTCTCCTCAACAAATGTTTATCCTATGACTAATTTTTCTGTTTTCCTTCTAGTTTGTACTTTCTGGAACATTTATTAAGTAGACATTAGGGCTCTGCTTTTCTCTCATACTTCGTCTTTTTGCTTATTTATTGCTGTTGTCTGAGAGATCTTTTCAGTTTAGTCTTTCAAATCACAAATCTGTACTGTCCAGTTTTTGTCTATCTCTGTGATGTCCATGTTACATATCTCCGGTGGAGCTGCATCAGCTTAAGCCCGGAGGTGAGCGCCCAAGCTACCTGCTCTCAGGAGCCAGAGCAGAACATGGCGTGGATTGTCTGGATCGTGGCTTATTTGCGTTCTTGGCTTTTCCTGAACACAAGAATGAAGGTTTGCTGTCATTGTTGGGACAGCTCTACTTTTCAAGAGACTCCTCAGTTTTCCTGTTTTCACTTTTTCCTATTTTTCTGTTGTGCCTTTGTGCTGTCCATCTTTCAAATATATTTCCTTTTTGTGTACTAATGATATCCTCCGGTTTTCCAGATCTCTTTTCTGGTTAAGAAGGAAGGAGGAAAGAGAAGTGAACACATCAGCACTGTTTTGCTATCTTGAACTGAAGGTCTCACAGTTCAGTTTTCTATTGTTCAACTCAACTTCAGAGCAAAGCCATGGCTTATCAGAGATTGTAGACACAGATAATCCATTTTTCCCTAAAGCAGTCATATTTACCTAAACTTTTCTTCCCCATTACAGATATTAAAAAATATTACTTGGTATTCAGAACGGGTTTTAACTGAAATTTCACTCGGGAGTCTTCTGATACTCGTTGTAATAAGAACCATTCAGTACAACATGACGAGGACAAGAGTAAGTATTCCATAGCTATTATTCTTATCTTTATGCATATAGTACAATCTAGCCTGTAGTTTAAAGCACTCTCAATATTTAGAATACTAACATTTTCATGAAATACGGTAAAAAAAAAATAACAGATGTGCATATAGTCGCTGAAATACATGATCCTAAAGTAATGTGTGTAGTGTCTCTTTCTTAATATTTAATAGATTGGATTCGAGATATTTTACATGAAATAAAATGGGCAGTGAAGCATTTAGATAAAAGATGTCTGTCTTTGCTAAGCCATCGAAACTGATTTACCCTTTAAAAGCAGCAGCAACAAACTGTATGAAGTTACAAGCCAAGGAAATATGAATTCAAATATGAATTCAAAAGAAAGGTAGAATGAAGACTTTAAAAGAGTAAAAGGAAAATTTTAGCTAGATTGTATTTGCAGTATCTGGGAGAAAATTTTAGTTCCATTCAGTAGAGAAGCAAACAGATTTCATAGCTCAAAGAAATGGTCAAGTTTACTATAATGAGGCTAATGTGGATACACGTCCACATTTTGTTTTATATTTTATCTGAAACTGTGAGAGTCAGACATGTTTAAGTATGGAGAATTTTTTGACTTTAGAAAAATGATTATGGGGGTGCCTGGGTAGCTCAGTTGTTGGGTGTCTGCCTTTGGCTCAGATCATGATGCCAGGGTCCCGGGATCAAGCCCCGCATCGGGCTCCCTGCTCAGCAGGAAGCCTGCTTCTCCTCTCACCCTCCTTGCTTGTATTCCCTCTCTAGCTGTGTTTCTCTCTCTCTCTCTCAAAGAAATAAAATCTTGAAAAAAAGAAAGATGATTATGGTATATATGCTATAATCTGTGTAACCGTGGGGTTCTAGAGTAGCACACTGTAATTAAATATTAATATTTCTGCAGTGAAATAGTTCTGATATCCACCAGGCGAGGGATAATGAAGACCACAAATAGCATCATAATCTTCTGCACCAGATGTAGCTTCCAGATGTATGGTGAAAACACGGAATTTTCAGGATTTTAGAATGAGAGAAAAGGGATCGTGGACCTGAACTCTCTAAAAATCAGTGACAATTGAGTTTACATTTGCTTCCGCTTCATCTTGCATCAAATGTAGCGAAGACCCGATGTCTGTTTTCACGCTTCTGTTTCCTTACAGGACAAGTACCTTCACACCAACTGTCTGGCCGCCTTAGCAAACATGTCGGCACAGTTCCGTTCTCTCCATCAGTATGCTGCCCAGAGGATCATCAGGTAAATAGGAGCTTTAAGAGAAATATCAAATTTTGCCTTTTGGCTGACCCAGTGGAATGGGTACTATGACAGTCCCTTTTTAATGTCATGCACAAGGAATATCAAGTTTTCCTGCTTAATATTTATCACCTTCTTGTTTACTTGAAAATACCTTGTTCTGCTTTGTTTCTAACCCAACTTCTTGATCAAAGTTAATTGGATTTACTTTTCCGTCTTTTCATAAAATCTAATTTTAGGTTTTGTGTGTTAGCAATTTACCGAGGAGCAGGATATTTCTTAGTAATGCAAACTAAATCTTCACATATTTGTGGAGTATCACATTATACTTTTAAGGATAGATGTGTTTGTTTTAGAGAATTCTTTTAATAGCAGTTTACTGTTACAGTACTTTCCTATTACTGTCATAAAAAAGTACTACAAATTAGGTTCTTAAAACAACCCAAATGCATTATACAGTCTGTAGATTAAAAGTTCAGCACAGGCTACAATCCAGATGCGATAGGGCTGGATTCCTTCTGGAGGCTCTGGAGGAGAACCTGTTCCTTGCCTTTTCCAGCTGCTAGAAGCTGCAACCTTCCTCGCCCCATGGCCCCTTCCTCCACTGTCAGAGCCTGCAGCAGTAAGCCGTTATGTCCTCCTCACATCTTGTCACTCTGACCTCCTCATCTGGTTCCCTCTTCCACATTGAGGATCCTTGTGATTGCCTTGGCCCTCTCTGGGTAACCCAGGCTCATCCACCCATCTGATGGTCCGTGGCTGATTCACAACCGCAGAGTCCCTTTTGCCACATAAGGCAACTCATCCACAGGTTTGGGGAGTTGGGAGGTGGGTATTTTGGGGGTAATCATTATTTTGCCTGTCACAACATCACCAGAAACTCCTTCCTATCCCTTCTCCACCCTTGGCCAAAGATATGCTTCTTAAGGTAGGAAACCTAATTAACAAATGATGAATGAATATCATTTGTAGGTGTTTTGTTTTGTTGACACGTGTGGGTAACTTTCTGATCTTTAAGGTAGGTTGTTGTTGTGGCTCTCAAGTAGAACATTTGTTTCATAAGTCAGTGAAGTCAGATTGTTTCTTTTGGGTCTTGCTTTTGGGGCAGTGCAGTTTTCGTGATTAGGTCTTGTGTTGCAGTCCTTGGTGGTGATCATCCCAAGTCCGTATCACTTTTATATTCTGATCTCACTCTCCATCCATGGGTTAGAGGTGCACATTAACCTGGCCTCGTCTTTAACAGATGTTCAGCATTAACTTATGTTCTTGGTCTCCATATTTGTCTTCAGAATTTAACAGAGGGTATTTCCAGTGACTGACTATTTAAGTCTGGTCTTAATACTGTGTTGGATTACTTTTTGGGTTTGTACTTCAGTGATTGTCTATTTGACTAACTTCGTACTAACACTAATGTGATGACTTAAAGCGCACATAGCATCTCCTCATACCTTGGAATCTTCCAGGTGTTCTGAAGAGTCTTTAATTTCTAAGTAATAATTTTTGTTACTGTGCTGTAGTTCAGAGATTTAATGAGAGAGATTTAGTGATACTGTGCTATTTTGCAGTCTATTTTTGTGTGTACGTGGAGCTTCAAAATGGTTCACGGAAGGTTTCAGTACAGGATTCATTTTCCTCAACGGATACGCCAACATTTGGCCTGTTCAGTGTGAAATTGACAAATTAAGTGGTTTATAATTTATGTTCTGATAACATGTGTCAAGAAAGATTAAATAAAAGTTTTCTAGGCATAAGAGTGGAAAAATGAATAAAATACTGTGCACAGTTTTCTATCCATGAGGAGTAAAGCAGAAAACCAATTGTACTTGGTGAAATAAGAAACAGAATTTATTTATTTATAAAAGATTTTATTGGGGCGCCTGGGTGGCTCAGTTGGTTGGGCGACTGCCTTCGGCTCAGGTCATGGTCCTGGAGACCCGGGATCGGGTCCCACATCGGGCTCCCTGCTTGGCGAGAGGCCTGCTTCTCCTTCTCTCACTCCCCCTGCTTGTGTTCCCTCTTTGGCTGTGTATCTCTCTGTCAAATAAATAGAATCCTTAAAAAAAAAAACAAGATTTTATTTATTTATCTATTTATTTATTTGAGAGAGAAAGAAAGAGCATGAGAGGGGAGAAGGTCAGAGGGCGAAGCAGACTCCCCAAGTTGCTAAGAGCCCAATGCTGGATTCGATCCAGGGACTCCGAGATCATGACCTGAGTCGAAGGCAGTGGCTTAACCAACTGAGCCACCCAGGCGCCCAAGAAACAGAATTTAGATTTGTAATTTAGGAATATTTAGATCAAGTTTATCAATAAGGACTGCTGCTTTACTTGATGTTAATGGTATTTTACTTAGCATTGTATTAGTGAGGAACTGTGTCACAGCCTGCAAAGTATATCGAAATTAGTTGTAAAAATTCCCACCCTCAGGTAGCTTCTGTTTCAGTAGCTGAGATAAGAAAAAGACATACATGTACTCAGCAGGATGTGATAAGTATTAGAATGTGAGGAAAAACCCCTCAGGTGAGGGTGAGTGGTTAGTTCAGAGAATGGTGAGATCACATCTCCCTGAGAAATCAGGCGAAGTGAGTAGAGAGAGATGACTCTTGAGATTGGCCTGATGAGGAAAAGCACCAACCACAGCAACACAGAATAGGAGAGAGTGTGATAAAGAGTTATTTTCTATTTAGAAAATTTTTATTTTCTAAGTAGAAAAAAAATAAAATAAAAAAAATTTGCTGAATAGAATTTTCTGAATAGAATTTTCTAAATAGAAATAAAAAATAAAATAAAAATTCATTCAAGTGGGATTAGAAGGGAACAGCCTGGAAGCTGGGATTGCCTTGTGGAAGGTGCTTAACTATTAGATGCCCAGTTTAAAATAGTGGAAGGAATTGAGAGAAAGGAGGGTCTGATATTCAGTAACAACAACAACAACAACAACAACAACAACAACAACAAAGAATTATGAGTGGAGGAGTTGTCAATAAATGGATTTTAAAAGAAATAACTGAGTGTGAGTTTCTGGCTCATCAGTTTCAGCAGCTGATGTTAGTATGCTTCGTTTGTCACATGGAGGGCTGGAAGTTCTGACAGGTTTCCGAGTGCTGCCTGCCAGTGCTTCTGGTTCAAGGGGCCACACCTGAGTAGCCTGTGTGGCCCAGGACATCTTCATCATCCCGGAGGGGAGAGAGCCCCTGTTAGAACTATAATTGTCAGCCCAGCTTTAGACCTGATGAATCAGTCTTCATCTTAACAAGGTCTGCAAATGGTTTGTATGCCCACTAAAGGTTGGAAAACCCTATGAGTTTGGACCTGGAAATCAAGATTTATCCCTATAGGAAACCCTTGCTTTGAATTGGAAATGGGGGCCAACTTTTTTTTCATCTCGAGGAAACTCATTTTCTACTAAATGTTTGTGTTTAGGGTATGGGATTGTAAAGTATGATGAGGAATGCCTAACAAGAACTGTTTAGATACACAGATTTATTATAGCAGTACAACTCAAGATTCACCAGATGCTCCAGTAACTCCTTCAAGTGAGAAGTAATCAGTTTCATATACACATTTTCTAAATCCTGCTTTGGAAGAGACCACACAGTTCTGTATCTGTCAGTTGCAAAACCTAGAAGAGCCAATATTTCCTGTGATCTTCAGCAAAATGTAAAATAGAGTAACATGTTACATTGCTGTGAAGTAGGGTGTGAGTAAAGCTTCTAAAAGCTGCTTTAGCTGGACATAAATGTAAGGAATGATTTCCTATAGTATCTGTGATGTTTCATATTCAGTGACAATGCACCTTCTATAAACTCTTGGTATTCTAGAAAAATCTCCAACATTCATGATTTGAGTTTTATTCACCTAGAAAGTCTTTTGAATATTCGGTAAGTTTGAATAGTTGATATCATTATTTGGGATTATACTTATTTAAAAACATTTATAAAAAGTAGATTATATGCAAAGGATTGTCAGGGATTACAAAAACATCATTACTTACTTCCTGCCCTTAACACTTTCTCTGCTGCCCCTCCCACCTCCCCGACTGGCTCCTTCCTCTGGCTTCGCCTTCACTTTTGGCTTAACACATAACTTCCCCTCAGTATTTCACGCTACATTGGTTTTTTTCTTCTCTCTCTGCTCATTGTCCCTAGGAGGTCACATATACGCCTGTGACCTCACCTAGCGGGCACTTGTGTTCAGAAAGCCATCCAAGTCTGCATTCTTTCTCTGAGGCAGGCAGTGCGGGTTGGTGGTGAAGAGCGGAGACTCTGAGTTGGGGATCCCAACTCCAAAACTTACCAACTGCGGAACCTTGGAGAAGTTACTTAACTTCTCTGTGCAGCAGCTTCCCTGTGGTGAGACGGGGTGACAATAGTACTCTCAGTGGGTGTGGTGGGGGTTGAGTGGAGTTAATATTTATAAAGGGCCTGGCACGTGCCGTGTTCTCCATGAAAGTGCTGACTGGTTGAACACTAACTCTACTAACTTTCCTACCTGGTTATCCCCTCGACCTGCTATTAAGTTGGAAACAACTCCCTGTCCTAGGTAATAGTGTCATAGCCCTCACCGCAGCCACCTGAATTACCACACCAGAGCCCTACAAGTAATTCTCCATCATTAAGAAACAACAACAACAAGAAGAATCCTCCAACAATAAGAATTTGACATAGAGTGTTCCTGTTTTTGTGCTAATATATTTATTTTCCTGGGTTCATCCAGAACACGTTCTCCTTGTGACAGTACACGATTGGAAACAGTTGTCATGTTACCATGGCTTTGTTTGGAATGGCATATTTAAAAAGAGATGTACGTAGACTCATACCTGACCCCTTTCCTTTAAATGCTTATCTAGTTGCACCCTGGAAAAGTTCTGTCCAACTCTGCCATTGAAACTCACATTCGTTTGTGCCCCATGTTCTGTCTCCACCACTCCTGCCTTGGTTCGCATGCCCACCATTGTCCCCTGTGCTGTGTCACCAGCCTGCCTAATCCTTTGCCTCCTCACTTGTCCTGCCTCTGAAAAGCGTAAAATGACTCTCTGTGCTTCAAATCAGTCCAGGGCTTCCCTTTGTCAGAGGTTACAGTTCAGCCTCCTCCGAGCAGTGGCTCTCAGCCGTGGGGGATTTTGTCCCTAGGGGATATTTGGCAATGACTGCAGTAAGGTTTTATTTTTTCATTGTTTCATGGGATTTTTTGGTTGGTTTGGTTGGGGTTTTTTGGGGGCTTGCTGCAACTGGGGAGGAGTTTGCTACTGAGATCTAGTGTGTAGAGGCCAGGGATATCCTAAAATACACAGGACAACAAAGAATTACCTGCCCAGGATGTCAGTAATGCCAAGGCCAAGGAGCTCTGCCTTGTAGGAGATCATCGGGGCCCTTCCGTTTGTGCTCAGTCTTCCGTTACCACATGTGGCATATTGGCAGGTGCCTGCTGCTCTGACCTGAGCGAATCATCGCAGTTCCCTCCTGTCTCACAGCTCCACTTCTGTGTCGGAATAAAATGTAGTCTAGACTGGAAAAAAAGTTGAGGCAGTTCCTGGTATCACCTCTTCCTCCTACAGAGCGTTTTCTGCCAGTTTCCTGCCCCTCTGCTACGTTTTACCTTAAACCTGTAATGGCCAACCTCCCACCATGCCACAGCCTCCCCTCCATAGCTCGTGTTTCCCTATTCAGATTACAAAGAGGAAGAACCCAACTCACCCTATTTATCGCTTCATGGAAGTCCTGGATCACAGTCAGTTTCTGGGCCAGGAGCAGGGGAAGGGGCCAGAAAAGGAGAAAGTTACCTGTTGGAAAATGAGGCTTCTCCCAGAGGTGGATGTTGGAGAGAGAACTTGAACATCTTGACCTGACCAGTATAGGTACTTCTGATACATGGGCCTAGCCTGAAGTTGCAAGTCTTGTTGCTTAAGCAGAGTAGTAATTACTGGAAAGAAAAGATTTGTGCTACACTTCTTTGCATTCCTCTACAGAGGTCAGCTCCCAATAAGCACACCGTAGACTTTTAATAAGTACTTAGTGACTGACTCTTAGAAGGTGGGCTGGCCTCTGAGATTTTAAGCTTAGTTCTGGCAGCCATCATTCGTAGTCGATTGGGTCTTGGGCTGCATTTTGCACATACCTGGTGGCCCTTGGAGCTAGGGAAGTTGATGACCGACCGTGCAGAGCTTCGAAAGCATTCTGATCTTTCAAACGTCTTGACAATAAAATAATACAAAACATAGGTTAGATTTTTAATTATGACTTTTTAATAGTACAGAGGGAGGGGTTTTATTGGCAAAATCTAATCATGTAATTTGAGAATTTAAAAATCCTTCAGTCCATGATTTATGCTTTTTTTGTTCACTTTTTCTTACCATTTACAGCCACCGGTTGTGAACATAGACTCTTGCAAATTCTCCTCCTTCTGTCTGTCTAACCAACCCCAAGCTGTTCGTTTACATAAGCTTCCTTGTACAGCTCTGCATATGTAACAATAGACATTGTAGTCACCCAACATTCTTCTGAAGACTGCAAAAACCAGGTTGGTTATTTAACTCAGAGTGGTTAGCTCTTCTGTTTTGGACAAATAAAGATCTTTCAGAATGGCTCATGGAATCATAGGAAAATAAACAAATTGCTACTTTTTTTTTTTTTTAAGATTTTATTTATTTATTTGACAGAGAGAAACACAGTGAGAGAGGGAACAGAAGCAGGGGGGGTGAGAGAGGGAGAAGCAGGCTTCCTGCCGAGCCCAGAGCCCCATGCAGGGGCTTGATTCTGGGACTCCAGGATCATGACAATGAGCCAAAGGCAGGTGCCCAACGACTGAACGACTTAGGTGCCTTGACAGTTTGCTTTTAATAAAATTTCGTGGTATTGCCTTACTACATCTGGCTCCCTAACTACTTTCCCAATGAATTACATTTTCGTGGATTGATTTTTTTTTTCCTGAACCAAACAATACATTGAATTGAAACATACAAGAGAATATTTTAAGAAGCAAATGCTCTGTTTGTTGTTGGGATAAAGAACATAAAGTACTCAAATATATAATATAATAGCCTATCTGGTTATTTCTCTTGGTTATGATATTTCAGGAGGACTGTCTTACTTTTAAAATAAGGTCCATTTAATGGTAAGTTCACACATATTACCTTCCGTATCTCACCACTTGTTTCTTTTTTTGTTATGTTTAAAACTAATAAAAGATTGGGGGCTTATGTAGTTTAGGGTGTTGGTGCTCTACAAGTGGGAAATGTTCCAGATTAAAAGCCCGTGTTACTTCCACGGCACTGGCAGAGCAAGACCCACGAAGCCTCTGAGGGTAATTCACCTGCTGTGGGATCACGTATCCAAGCTGCTGGGGCTTTTCTTAAACAGATGGTTCTCTGCCATTTCAGGAGACTAAGACCTTGTTGATCATTCCATTTGCCACTTTGACTCCTCATTCCAATAATATAGCTAAGTACGTAGAGTTACAGTTGCAAAGACTGTGGAAAGTCTTTTTTTTCTTTCCTTCTTTTTTTTTTTTTTTTCCCATAACCCAGTTTTTCTTTCCTTCTTAAACCTGCTAGTTGAGAAAGGTATATCTGGGAGGTGAACGGGGAAAAGAAGACAAGAACTGTGTATCTTTCCACGTGTGATTCTAATATTTTTCTTCCACCTAATCCTTGACATTAGAATTTATTTTTAATTCAGTTAGGTACTTACCAAGGTTTTGCTCTGTGCCTGTTACTGCTGAAGTTCTCTTTGAGATATTTTACATTTTAATTTCAGACTAATGCCCTTCATTGTATCTAGACATGGTTAGTTTATACTCTCATTGGTTTTATTTTTCCAATCTTTAGTTCAGTTTGTATCCTTATCATTATCTGATATCACTGTAGTCAGGAATTTATTTCTTTAGGGGAGGAATTTTATGATATTAAGGGTTAAAACAAATAGTTCAGTTCTGTTCCAAAATCCTGATAAGTTCTGTTTACCATCTTTAAAATAGCATGTGTACACTTCATGTGAGTGCTATGAGAGTTATCAGAGACTTGCAAAGTCTTTAACAGCTCTCTTTTTTCTATTCTAGTATTATGACATTTTTGAAATAATTTTAACCTAAAAATAAATCTGGATAAGATCTCTACAAAAAAAAATTTCTTGCTCTCTGTTAATATTCCTGGATTAGACATCCTTGCCCAAGGAATCCTCACATTACCTGTATTTCCCAAATATTGCACTAAATGAAAACTTTACTGAACACAGAGAGTTCTTAAGAATATGTTTTATTTTACATTGGTAGGAGGTCTGAGCAATAGTTTTGCAGTGAAAGTACTTCTATTACATGATTTATTTTAAAAGACAAAATTAAGAGGCTTTTGCCTAATGCCTAAGCCATAAAGAACTTCCAGCTTCTCCATTGCTTTGGACTTGGCCGCTGATCCTTGTTTGATTTTGGCATAACAGTAGCCAAGAAAGGAAGGACAAATGTTTTGCCTTGAAAGTCTGGCTTCCTGCACTTCCTATAGTTTGTGGTACGTTGAAGGTAACTAAACGAAAATCTGACACGGTCTGCTTTTTAGTTTAGCCTTTTCTTAAGAAGTTATATGGAGAGCACTTAGCTCCCAGTTGAAAATCTATATTTCCAATAGAAAATTTCTAACTGTCAGAGATGGCTAGTATTTTACAATAAGACTGTCTCAATAGACTTGATGGGACATGTGAAAACTTCATAATTGGTTTAATTTCAGTTTAGACTGCTGGCACATTCAAAATACCAACTTTTAAAGTAGCATGGCCTACATTTATCTGAGTTTTTCTTATGAGTACAGGCATTTATGAACAGAATTGTCACATGGGAAATTAAACGTTGAAATAACTTGCATAGAACTTTATAGAATGTTGTAGTCATATTGTAGAGGTTAAGGGGAGAGTTCATACTTTGTCCTTTAGCCATGAATTATTAAGCCCTTTTCCCATCTGCTGTAAAGGATCTGAGATTTTTACCCAACTTACAGGCTAATAAATTAGATTCCACAGTTTCATGCGTCCTGGTAGAGACTCAGTATTCTTGGGTCAGAGACAAAGGACAGCCTATTATCCACAGCAGTGGGAGGAGCCAGAGTATCCTTTCTTGTCTACAGAGCAGTGTGACAAAGGTCAGGTGACATCTGTACAAGCAATGGGTTGCATTGTAGAAGAGGGACCCTGAGCTTAGGAAACCCCAATCTTTTATTATAGACTTCACATAAACCTGCCCAACTTGTGCCTGGAGACATCTTGAATGGATCTGATAGCAAACAAACTGCCCTCTACCCTAGAGGGAGACACTGTCTCCACCTTTCACATCTGTTTGCTCTGCAGACACCCCTGGAAAGATAGCCCAGAGCACAAGACCATCAATGCCTCTGCTTTCAAGATGTGTAGAAACTCTAGAGGCCCATGGGAGGTATGTCCCTACAGTCTTTACCTAGTTATGCCTTTCTGTTGCCAGTTGGAAAAATCTGTCACCGAGTCATCCAGGTAACTAGTTGATACTGCTTTAGGTTTCGTATGTCACTTGCTAATGCATTGGATTTATGTATCTTAGAAGAAGTAGTAAAGGATTGGATGGCCTCACCAGTCTCGGCTTTGTCCTGTGTCCTAAGGAATCTGCCGTTCAGATGCCTTTGTCGTTAGTGTGGCTCTTTAAAGCCTTGTTTCTGAGTGGCTTTGACATAAACAGAGTATCTTGGTTATAAACACAAATCATAAAATTTTAGGTTTGGAAATCCCTTTAAAGGACATCCGAGATAAGTTTGCATGTTTTACACATGGAAGTATTGACTAGTCCAAGGGAACACGGTGGCGGAGGCAGGCATGGAAAGCACGTCTCCCAGCTCCTTGCCTAGTGTTCTTCCCAGAACAAAAGAGAGAGAAAAGGCATGCGTTTATGCTCATGTATTCTCTCTCTCTCTCTCTCTCTCTCTCTCTCTCTCTCTCTTCCCCACTTTTTTTTTTTTAACATAACTGTGATACCTGATATGCTATAAAATGCTAAGGCCAGTTAAGAGAAATAAACTGACTTAGAAAGCATTTTCCTTTTGATGAACTGCACATGCTTCACGGACGTTTTGTAAAAAGCACCTTTTCCATAGTAAGGACATAAGCATTGTGTGAATAGGAGTGAAGAGAAGTTTCAGAGATTGAGAATGAATCATGTGTCCAGTGGAAGGGAGTGCAGGATCCCATGGAGCAGGGACAGGGCCACGCAAGGGAGGATTGACTGCCTCCTGGGAGGGAGGAAAAGAGAGGTGAGAAAAAGGTAGCTTCTGGGAAGCTAGGGAAGTATGCTCTGTTGCAGACACAGTGGTTCATTTATTTAAAACGCCTCAGTTTCCCCTTTGACAAGTGAGCATATCCTCGCAGAGCTGTCAGGAGGAATAAGTGAGTTATTATATGTGAATCACTTTAGGAATAACAATTACCAGATGCTTAATCTTCCTGGTTAAAAGACAGACAGCAGCAGGTCTTGTTCCTGGTGGCTCAGTAGGTATTTGAATGATGAAATTCTGACGCTTAATTGGATTGAAATAGTTAAAATCTCCCTGTGATAGGTGAGGTAGAAACAGGGTGCCATACAGACGACCACATTTGGGTTTTCGTACAGTCGGTATCTGCCATACGCTACATACTGGGCCCTGTTATTTGTGTTATCTGATAATCTGGGTGTTGCTGTTTCCATTTTATAGAGAAGAAATTAAATCTCAGAGAAATAATTTATCTAAGATCACCTTGCTGCACAGTGACAGTGTTGGGATTTAAACCTTCATCTGTCTTCCATCTGGAATACCATACTACCGTCCATGGCCAGGTGCTTCTTATAAAGGAAGTTTGCAACTAAAAGCATGTGAATAATTTGTGTACAAGACATTATTATATCCTGCCTTGGGCAAGTTGCTTTCAATTTTTCTAAGCCTGTGATCCTCTTGTTGTGTTTAAGAAACCACTGCTGATCTTTTAGTAGCAGCTGAGAAGATGGGAGGGTGGATTGTTGGGTCTCAGAAAGCTCATATCATCTCGCAGGCTTTGTCACTTGGGGTTCAGGGAGAGAATCTCCTTGTGGAGAACAAGATGAGTGGCAGTTTTCCCCAAGGATGGCGCATAGCAAAAACCTTTCTAACCGCATAGGAGAGGAGTTAATTGATGTTGAAATTATACTTTCTTAGGAGCACTGCTTGAAAAGGCTCTGAGGGGCTTTTTGGGTTTGAGGACAAAAATTAAGATGAACATCCGTAGGTACCCGATATGACATGGCCATTAGTGCTGTTTTTCTACCCCAACGAGTCTGTTTTCTTACCTTTATTAGTCAAACATGAAGATCATATTGAAGCATAAGAACATTGTACATTATTTACTTAACATAATAATGGTGCCTTAATACATCATTCTAAATTTCCCACTTAGAATCACTCAGTCACTGAGATTCTAAACCTATGCTGATCCTTCACAGAATATTTTATAATATGATACGTGATTGTTTTAAAATAAGGTAGGTATTTGGGAGTCATTTAATCATTTATCAAATATTTTCTCTATGTCATATTGCCAGTCATTGGTGACTCATGTGAGTCCCCACACTCTGCTGCCTGGTGTGATGGAACTGAAATTAGAATCCAGGTGTGACCTTAGCCTGGAAGTATTCGTGCTTCTCTTTATGGCCAACGTGGCATTGACAAGTACTGGAAAGGAGAAACAGGTGTCAACCACATTAAACTCGGATTCTCTGTTAGCAGAGAGTCTAATGTCCACTGTGTAGAGTTTCCGTAGTCATCTTTCTTGGCTTACACAAATGTAGAGATTCTCAAGGTGTGGTGCACAGACCACACAGGTTCCCTGGGTTCTAAGCTCTTTCTATAATAAGATGTCATTTGGCATTTCTGCTGTGCAGACCTTTTGAACCAGTATCGTCAAATAAAAGCTGGGGTAAAACAGAAGTCAGGGCAATGGAAATGAATTGTACTAGTACTCACTGTATTTTTTACAACTGCACCCTTGCAGTGAAAGGGGGGAAAGCCACTTTTACTTAATGTTCTTGGTGACATAGTAAGAATGATTAGTTGTGATGAATCTTGACCTTTGGATACATGTCGTTGAGATATTTTGTGTGATACAAAGCAGTTCTACCATATGTTCGCTGCTGTGGTTGTCTTGAGGAAAGTGTGTGTCTGACTGTGTTGTGAACTAAACTAGCCACTTTGGGGACAAGATGCCATTTTTATGTTAAAGAATAAGTGACAATCTATGGTTAGACTTGGCAGACATTTTCATAAAAATGAATAAAATGAGCCTGTCACTTCAGAGAAAACCACCGCTGGTGTTGGTTGCCAATGATAAAATTGGAACTTACAAGGAAAAATTAGAATTTTAAAAAACTCATATTGGCATCAAGTGACAACTTCCAATAATTAAAGACTTTTGTGATGAGATTGAAGATAATGAGAAGTGTGGGAATTTGGGCTGTTGTGTGATGAAATGTATCAACATTTGTAAGATCTATGTAACTCAAACCGATATTTTTCAAGTGACCAAAGCATGAAGTTACAGAATTAAGCATGGGTGAAAAGATTCACTGAATGTACAGAATGGACCAATGGGTCTTAATGCAAAAGACTCAAAAAAATCTTCTGTTAATGTTTCTGATTCCATATTTTAACTAATCTTTAAGAAACTACCACTTGAGTTTATTATAGTATCTAAGCAGAATATGTACAGTTTTCTGGAAAGGACATTAAAATAGTCCTCTTGGAGTGCCTGGGTGGCTTACTTGGTTAAGTGTCTGCCTTTGGCTCAGGTCATGATCTCAGGGTCCATGGGCGCTTCTCAGCCTGGAGTCTGCTTCTCCTTTTCCCTGTGCCCCTCCCCTGCTTGTGCTCGTCTGTGCTCTCTCGCTCTCTCTCAAATAATAAAGTTTAAAAAAGTCCTGCCTTTTCTAAGTACATATATTCTAAGACTGCATTTTCTTAATATGCTTCAAATAAAACAAGATTGACTTAAGACAAAGGAATGAGGATCTGTTTCCTGCTAAGCCAGACAGCAAAAAAGTTCTTCAGAAATAGAAAATAATGTTACTCTTCAAACATTTTGTTTTGTTTTCAAAAAGAGTTATTTTTATTAAGTGTTATTTGTTACCATGTAGTGTGTTATTAGATTTAAATGAATTAAGTATTTCTTAAATTTATCATTTTTTCTTTTTACTGTAGTTCATGCTTACAGGTATAACCTTGACACAGAAAGCTTTTGGTTCTTCAGGAATTTTTTTAGGAGTCTAAAGGAGCTCTGAGATTAAGAACCATTGTTTTAATACACTTTCAGAGGGTGGGATAGAGATAGTGACTATGAGCGTGGCTGTATTACAGAGTTCATTGTATATACTTCTAAATATCTACCATTTCTAAATTAATTATACCCTTACTTCCTTCCATCAATATAATCAATAGTTAGCCATGTTTGTATTATTCATGCTTCCATTTAATAAATATTTATTGAGAGCATCGTTATCAAGGGGTTGGAAGGGAAAGGGGATACACAGAATATATAAATCATGTCTATTCCGCGTTAAGAGGGCCTGATCTCTTTCTTTAAAAGCCACAAGCTGGGAACGTCAGTGTACTAAATTGTCTGATAAGTTTGTTGCTCCTCTTGCCTGGGTGTGGCTATGAAATATGTTCTGGTTGTTTATGTCTGCGTAACAAACCCACCCCAAAACTTAGTTGCTTAAAAAAACGATTTAGAATTCTGTCTCACAGTGCTGTGGATTGATTGCTTAGCTGAGTGATACTCGCTTGAAGTCTCTTACCCACTTGTAATCAGACAGCCGCTGGAAGGGTTGGAAGTCCAGTGCGGCTCAGGCTCATGACTGGTAGTTGATGCCAGCTGTTAGCTGGGAGGTCCGTCGAGATGTTGACTAGGGCTGCTCATGCTTTTCCAGATAAGCTTGGCCTTCTCACAAGTTCCCAAAAAGGAAGCACCCCATAGATAGCAAATCATTGTGCTGTATATCTGAAAGTAATATAATATTTATGTTGACTAAAATTAAAAAAAAAAACAAAAAAACAAGCATCCCAGGAGTGACAGAAACTGACCTAACTGACCTATCCCAGAAAATCACTTTTACCACATTTTATCTGTCAAAAGCAGGTCACAAAAGCAGCCCAGATTCAAAAGGAGGTGACCACAAAAGGACATAAACACAGAGAGGCTCAGTTCCTTTGTAGCCATCTTTGGATACTACCTGTCATAGGGCTATCATAAATTATTCCCCAGTATGGCTGGGAAAATGAATGACTTTCAGTCTTAAAGTCTTGGCTTAAGATCAGTGTTTGGATTCCTCTTCAAAATAGAAAATTGAGCTGAATCCATTCACATGCTATCTTTGCATTTTTCTTTTTTGTTTGGCTTAATCTACATTTGATGGAGATGTTTTCTCCCTTGATTTTTGCCTGTATTCAGTTTCTTTTGTTCAGAAGGAAATGCCCACTTTCCAGTAATGGTGTCTTTACTTACAACAAGTGGGCAGAGTTTGTGCTCTGTGAATACTCATATCGCTGCACTTGCTGGTCACTGAGTGGTTGGTACCGGCTGATCTTGCTTTGGGTCTGAAAAAGTGTAGAGCAGTGTTACCCTGCGGCAGTGTGACTGGCTGCACGTCTGCTGCGACAGTGGCAGCCCCAGACGCTCTGTAAAGGGAGGTGAAGGGGCAACGTTAAATCTGGAGGGTGGAACCCAGAGGTGGTTTGGAAGTAGCGTTTATATAGCAGTCTTACTGGCTGCAATTTGATTATGTATTTGCTGTGGCTTAGAGACCTGGCTGCAGGAAATTTGATGGGGGGGGGGCTGCTTTAGCTAAAGCTCCCCTTGGTGGTGCTGTTGTGCCAGAAACTTCCAAAGAAAATATTTTTTGGTGGTTTTTTTTTTTTTTTTTGCAGATGTTTTTTATTGGACACCTAGGGTGCACCACACCTTAATGCAAGGCATAGAGGAACTAATAAGATAGTTACTGTCCACATAGTTTAATCCGGTCTACATTTTCTCAAAAGAGGAAAAATAATACCTTAATTGAGTTTAAGCCAGGCCCACAGCTGCATCTAGACACCCTGAAGGTAATAACCAATTTGCCTAAAGATGACATATTCACAAAATTTAGGATTTTTTTAAGTTATACAAAAGAGAATCAGGTAACCCTTAAATATATTTAAAATGCTCAGTTTCACTCTGATGAGAAATGTACAATTTAAAACTTCCCAAGGTTACGTTTTTACCTATGGGATTAGAAAAATCTTTTTGTGCAGTTATGTGTAGACACTCTCAACCTATGCCTGTGGAAGTGTAAAGTGGTACAGCCCGTTTGAAGAACTGCGTGGTAGTGTCTCTCCAGATTCCAGATATGTTATTCCTTGACCCAACAGTCACACCTGTGTTTGTGCAAAATGACAGTGTACCAGTTTGGGGGGGGCAGTATTTTTAATAATAGCAAAAGGTTAGAAGCAGCTCAAGTATCCATCAGCAGAGACTTATTTGTTTGTTTTTTAAAAGATTTTATTTATTTATTAGAGAGAGAGAGAGATGGTGAGGGAGGCAACACAAGCAGGGGGAGTGGCAGAGGGAGAAGCCGGCTTCCTGCTGAGTGGGGAACCCGATGCGGGGCTCTATCCCGGGACCCGGGGAGCATGACCTGAGCTGAAGGCAGACGTTTAATGACTGAGCCACCCAGGCGCCCCAGTAGAGACTGACTTAAATAAATGTGCTACACTGACACATAGGCAGGTTGCAGCTACCTAACAAAGTGAGGGTACTAATAGAAGGCTCACTGAGACACGTGAAGAAAGTAAGGCATGGAACAGTATGTGTAGTGCATGATTATAAGTCAGGGTAAATAATATGCATTTGTATTTGTCCTTATTGACATGGAAAAAGTCTGGAAGGATACACAAGAAACTGATTAAAATGGTTACGGGGTGAGAGCACAGCAAGACTTTTCAAATAACATGACTGAGAATGGCTGTTTATGTTTTTCATTTATGTATTAATGGATATTTCACAGACCACCTTCACATAAAGAGTGAACTGAAGTCCTTTCAGGTAGGTGTTAAAAGGCTTTAATTTTTAGATTATCCAAAAGCGACACCTGAAATGTAAATAAAACATTCCAGAACAAAACCAAAAATGTTTAACTAGATTATCAAATATTTGACACATATGTTGTATTTCTTATATATCTAGAAATCAAATGTTTCATGTTAAAGTGAAGATTTCATGTTAAGTGAAGACTTAGTCGATAATGCTAATTTTTTTTTTTTTAAAGATTTCATTTATTTATTTGACAGAGAGAAACACAGCTAGAGAGGGAACACAAGCAGAGGGACTGAGAGAGGGAGGAAGCCCGATGTGGGGCTCGATCCTGGGTCTCCAGGATCATGACCTGAGCTGAAGGCAGTCGCTTAACCAACTGAGCCACCCAGGCGCCCCATCCCCGAAAATGCTAATTTTAAGCTAGTGCAAACATGCAGCAGTCCTTGATTCCTTATGAAGAAGAAAAGGTGGTGTTAGGATTTTATAGTATTATGTTTTTATACTGCAGTCATGAAATGGAATATTTTGTAATGACTGAAAGATTTTAGGCATTTTTTTTAAGCCTTAACTATTTGTTTTCTTTCACAGTGACATGTAGTGCTTGCTTGAAATTGTGCTTTTCATTCCTTCCAAATCATTTGCATCTATTTTGCTGACATATACTGACCTTATTGTCTCCAGTAAGTAATTACTAATCCTAACTGCTCTGGACACTGGTAGTGATGCAAACGTAGACCATTTTTTTAAGACTTTCTTAAAATTGGGTCACATGCTAAGTGTTATGTAACACACAATTTCTCTGTTGCAACTGAAAAAGTGAAAATGGTCTTTTTAAAAGCTAACTGTTGTCATTACATGTATATGTATACAAAGTGTTCGCAGCCTGAAATATCATTTCACTTTTACTTGTTATTCTTTAGATGTTGGTAATGATACTGTCCTATATTAAAAGGATTTCATCAAGTGTATCAGTCAAATTTAGGTTCAACTGTGAATTGAAAAAATTGACAATCCTAGGAATTTAAAGAAGAAAGAATTTTATTTTTCTCCCCGTAGCTGTCCAAAACATGCCTTCAAGGTCTGATGGAGGTTCTGCTCCAGTAAGTACTAGTTTCCTTTAACTGCTAAAATGAATCATCACCAACTAAACTGTCTAAAGCAACGTAGATATATTATCCCGTAATTCCATAGTTCGGAAGCCTAGAGTCAGCTGGTGTCTGCTGCACATTTCACAAGGCCAAAACCGAGTTGTTGGCCCTGCCGCTGGGCTTTTATCAGAAGGCTCTGGGAAGAATCTCCCTCTAGATTCCAGGTTGTTGGCAGAATTCATTTCCTTGTGATTGTGGAAATGAGGTTCCCTTTACCTTTCTGGCACTCAGCTTGGGGACTTTCCTTAACTTCTAGAAGCCTCTCTCTGGTCCTTGCACATGGATTCCTACATCGTAAAGCCCAGAGGCCCATCCAGTGATTCTCATGCTCGGAAGCACTTATCCTTTTGCCACATCTGACTCTAGCCAGAGGGAGTTCTGTGCTTTAAAAAGGGCTCATATGATTATATGGTACACATCTGGATAGTTCAGGATTATCTCACTGTTTTAAGATCTGTAGTCTTAATTACATCTGCCAGTTCTATTTTGACTTGTGTCATTCATTGGTTCCAGGGATTAGGGCATGGACATCTTTGGGAAAATTCCTTTTAGTATGCCTCCACCATCCTTAGGGTCTGGTCTTTGTTGTCACTGTCTGTGACAACAAGGGTCTGGTCTTTGTTGTCACTGTCTGTGGTCACTGTTGTCAGCATCTGAGTTGAAGCCACAGGATAGGAGGGGACAAAGTAAAAAAAACAAGACAAGGCACCAGGTGACTCTGAAGGAAGCTGCCCAGAAGCTGCCCTGATCACCTTGTCTGGTAAGCCAGAACTCAGTCACGTGACCGCATGGAGCAGCAGTGGAAGCTGAGAAATGTAGTTTTTATTTACTGCAGCGTGTGCTCGCTAAGTCTGTTACTAGAGAAATGGATCACTGGAAGACAGACCACAGCTCCTCCCCCACCAAATGCATTTTTCTAACCACTGGAAAACAAGAAACTAGAGGGGATTGCTGTGGCACAACCCCCAGACTGTGGGAGTGGAGCCACCTGGCTTTCAGGGAAGGTAAAGGCCCTTAGGGACCCACTGCAGAGACATCCTTGAATATGCAGTGTGGCTCGGCTTCCTCTAGCCCTGGTTTATTTGTCTACTCTTGTGTACCTGGTAGAGTTTTTACAGAGTAAGTTTTAGTAAATATTTTTGGAATAAATAAAAATGGCGACTCATGTGACATTTGAAATAAGATAAGGAATTTTGTAAAGCTACAGTGGACTTTTTTTTTTTTTTTAATCCAGCTGTTTTGTTAAAAGTTTCTTGTTTGGGTATTATATTGAATTCCAACTAGAAACAGTGTATAACCAGTCCATCCATTTTTGCGTTATATGGGTCCTTAATTCGTACATCGAAGTTTCTTCTCTACTTAAAGAAAGGGTGAAAATACAGTTTAGGAATAAATTCTGTTTCAATCCAATAGAATTTCTATGTGGCCAACTGTAATACAAGGCAGAAAGAGAAGTTGTACAAAATGCTATAGGTACGTAGAATGAAGAGGTGATTCTAACCCAGGATAAATTTAATCAAGACTCTAAAAGGTCAATAACATTTCAACAGGTAAAGGAAGGGGAAAGCAAAATCACACATGTAACCAAAAACATCATTGGGGTGGCAAAGAAGAAGAATTTGGGGAAGTAGATTGAACTACCTGTTACTATAAGAAGAATTTTTTATTTTATATCAGTGAATATTTGTTTCAGAAGTTTTCTGGTCTGCCACCTCTATTACTTTTCCTGTTAGCAGAATTAAAATTAGACCAGGCACTATCAATTTTTGTTGAAAGTGGCCCTCTTCAAGGCAGACTCACTAGTTTTGCCATCTGAAGATTGAGTGAGGTTCTTCTGGTAATCTTTCAACCCTAGTTGTGCTAGTTCAGCCGAGGCATTTGAGCGGCTGTGTCACTAGAGTTGGACCTAGAGGGGTCACTGATTTAGAGGAACCAGACACAAATAGATCTGCCCCACCCTGCTTTGTTGTGCCAAGTGGGCATGTGGTTGCCGATAACCAGAAGGGGGGCAGTAGCTAGTTCGTACATTTCAGTATCTGACATAGAACACTGTAGCTCTGGCCTGTGTTTTGGCCTCACTGGGAAAGGACTAACATGACTGAGGCCGTCCAACACTGGCTACTCAGCTTTGGAGGCGCCATAGAAGAGACCTATGGAAAATGAAGTAAGGTCCCTCCCACATCCAAGATCGGGCGATTATGGCTTTGCACTTTGTGTTTTGTTCTCCTGTAGATTTCTTATCATCCTTGGTAGTGGCATCATGAGCAACCGGGGCTCCCAGAGCCCCTACTGCTTCCGGAGCAGCTTTCCTCTGCTAGGATCTCTTTTAAGTATTCCACTTTCATGTCAGATTGTGTGTGAAGAAAGGGTACCGTTGCTTTAAATACATGTGTACGTCTTTAGCAACATGCATTAAGTAACTCGAGTAAATTAGAAGATACTTTTCTGAATGATGGAATAATGAGGCTGATCTTAAGGTCTTCAGATTTCTCAAAAGGCTGTGTCTTATTCTAAGGTATTATATCCATCTAAAAGATGGATATCATATAGTAGAATGATAGTATTTTAGTGTCATAAGTGAAGTCATTTTTTAAAAAAATAATAAATAATGGGTCCATTTTATTAAACTATGCATTTTCTTATATATTTGTAATGTAGAAGCATGTTCTGTTTTATTTATTTCTACATATAGGTGAAGTTTTTCTAATTGGTTCTATTATTTATTCTCTCCTATTCTCTGACTTCTCTAGAGTTTTATCTGTTAAGAGATACAATGTAGATTCTTATAGAGAAAGTCTGTTTTATTAATTATAAGGCATGTATCTCAGGCTACCAACCAAGTATACTGAGTGTTTTGAATTAAATATTTAGTGTTTCATTGACTATTTCCTCTGACTTCCATTAAGACCTCTAGAAATAATTCTTCTCTAATAAGCCTTCTGTTTGTTTTGGGCCAATACACAGATTGACGTGGGAAGAGCCATTGCTATAGTACTTTGGGTGTGGTAAGCTTTTCTCGATAACCTATCTAACTTGAGTATATAGTCCATTTTTAGTGAGATGTTAAGTTTCTGTCATTGCACAAAACACTTGGTTTTATTCCCAGATGTCTAATAGTAGTCCTGTTTTGAGAATAAAAAGGAACTCGTGGTGATGGCATGGAATAAGAAACTTCAGAAGTATACAGAGATTATAAAGGACTTAGGATGAAAGATTCTTACCGAGACACATGGCCAGCTTGAACAGGGTGCGTAGAGCTGAGCTTGGGATCTTTAACCTGATTTTCTTCTTCCCTTGAATGCGGTTGGTCTGTTTGCCTTGCACGGGCTCATGGTTCACCATATGTACTTGTTACTATTTCTTTTTTTTTTTTTTAAGATTTTATTTATTTGACAGAGAGAAACACAGCCAGAGAGGGAACACAAGCAGGGGGAGTGAGAGAGGGAGAAGCAGGCTTCCCGCTGAGCAGGGAGCCCGATGTGGGACTCGATCCCAGGTCTCTAGGATCATGACCTGAGCCGAAGGCAGTCGCTTAACCAACTGAGCCACCCAGGCATCCCGTTACTATTTCTTTAGGACAGTTAACTAATCTGTTCCGTTGTGCACAGAAAAGTTTCTTTCCTTAATGCCCAGTTCTTTGAGTTGACACACACACCCAGTCGTATCTCTGCCCCCACAGCAAGATGAAGAAAAGGTGCCTCTGACCAGAGATTCCCTGTGTGCTTCTGTAGCCCACACCCTGTCGGCCACCTGAACCCCCCATTCTCTTCCGGTAGTTCTTTCTTTTCCAGATTGTCATGTCAATGAAATCATGCAGAACGTAGTCTTTTTGGAATCTGGAGATTTATCCATGTTGTTGTATCATTCCTTTTTTTTATGAATGAGCAGTATTGCCCTGGAAGGATACCCCAGTTTATTTATCAGTTGAAAGACATGTGGGCTGTTTTTCTTCTGAGAGGCAGTTCTGATGAAGCTGCTATAAATACTTGTATGGAGAATTTGGGAGGAATATAAGTTTTGATTTCTGCTGGATAAATGCCTAGGAATGGTGTTTTGGGGTTAATGGTACATGTATGGTCCACTTCATAAGAATTTGACAAGCTCTTTTCCGAAGTGACTGTGTATTTTGCGTTCCTACTAGCAGTGTAAGGAAGTCGCAGTCACTCCACACCCTCACCAACAATTAGTATTGTCTTTCTATAAAAGTCATATCTCGTGCTTTTAATTTGCATTTCCCTAATGACCAATAACGTTGAGCATCTTTTCTTGTGTTCTTTTGCCATCCATGAAATGTCTATTCATATTTTTTGTCTTTTTTATGTTGGGTTGTTAGGGGTTCTTATGTTTGGCTTTTGAGAGTTTTTTTTGTTTTGTTTTTTTGTTTGGTTGGTTTTTGGCGTTATTTGTTTGTTTTCATTTTAATCCCAGTACTGGAATTAATATTAATTAATATATTACATTAATATACAGTGTAGTATTAGTTTCAGGTGTACAGTATAGTAATTCAGCACTTTCATACATCACTCAGTACTCATGGTAAGTGCCCTCCTTGATCCCCGTTACCTATTCCACCCATTCCCCCTACCAAGAATTCTTTATCTATTTTGAATACAAGTCCTTTTATAGGTGTGTGTTTTGTAAAGCTGTATCTACCAGTCATGGCTTGTTTTTTCTCTTAACGATGGCATCTTCAAAGAGCAGAAATTTTTTATTTTAATGATGTCTAAATTTTCAGTTTTTTCTTTTATAAATTATGCTTCTAGTATCTACTTCAGATCTCTCCTGCCTAACCCAGAGCCACAGAATTTTTCTCCTTTGTTTTCTAGAAGTTTTATAGTTACAAGTCTTAGCATTAAGTCTGTGATTCATTTTGAATTAATTTTTGTATCTGGTACAAAGTATGAATTAACGTTCCTATTTTTGTTCTTGGATATATAATTAGTCCAGCAACATTTGTCAAAAAGATCATCCTTCTCCAGTGAATCTGGCAGCACACTAGCAGTTGATTTTTTTTTAAGGGATTTATGGAGATGAGTCTGTCACCAACAATGTCCTTCTTATTTACCACCTGTAAGAATTAATAATGGGTAAAAGAGAAATTTAATTTAAAAAATCACAGAATCGTCCAGTGTTTGAACTCTGCCCCCTTTCTTGAGAGGTTGATTTAATCATTATATGTACAGGGACATTGAGAAAAGTTACCCTTTCTGGTTGCTTCTCTGAGCCTCAGCGTTACAACTTGAAGGAGACATGAGCATCCTGTCCCTTCCCCCTGCCATTCTCCTTCAGATTTCTGCTCTGGTGGTGGTCTGTCTTGAGTTGATTACCATCTAAAATACAGAAGCCACAACTGCAAATTATTAAAGCCACATTTTTACCTTTATAAATCAATTTAATGTTGAAATGATAGATTATAAGGATCAAAGCATTTTTTAAGTGAAAAATTATGCTGAGAGCAGCCAGCATCACTTGGATTTAAAATAAGTCAGCACCTATACACAGTTGAAGTGTGAAGGAGGAATTGCTCTCCTTTCTGGGGAAAAAAGTTTGTGTGGCAGATTTTTATATACTTCATGTAATTCTGGTCATTTTAGAAAAGGTGGCATCCTTTGTTCCTTTATTTATCTTGTTCTAAGTTATATTACATGTTCTTGGAAAATACTGAAGGATTTTAAAAAGATATCAAGACGACTTAAAATCTGTAACTTGAATCTGAAAGTTTGGGAGCCTTTTTGAAAAACCTGGTTCTGATTCTACTCTAATACTATTCTTCATGAGCGTCACTAGGTCAGAGATGGTATTTTTGTTTGTTTCTCCTGTTCATCTCTCAAGGTCTTAGCCTAGGTTTCCTCTCCTCTAAGATTCTTTTTTACTGTCTCCTCCTCCCCACTGCCATTCACCCTGCCCCCTGCTATATCTTTAACATGATGCTGTGCTGTATTTAATTGACTCTCCTCTTCTCTCCCTGCCTTGTAGACTAGACGTTTGGGGGATTGCTGAGTAGGAACACAGATAATAGGCAAGTGAAGAAACACTGTAGGGGCTTTGAGAACGGTGAAAATGAAGACTGAACGAGGTGCAGTCACAGTGGAGCCTCTTGCATTGGTGGGTCAGGAGAAGTCTTTAAGGGCTGAGGTAACTTGAAGGTAATTTGTTTCCAACGTTGAGGTCATTGTTTCTTTGGTAGTATAAATGAGCGTAGATCCAAAGTTAACCCTGAAACATCCCTTCAATGTTCTTGCTTGCACCCATGCTCTCTAGAGTGGAGAGAAAGAGCGGGTAGAGCCTGTGCTGCGAGGGGAGGGCAGTTGTCAGTATTCTGGTCACAGGAAGTGCTTGAGAACTGCTGGGTGATCTTTCCATCTTCTTCTGGTTTGGAGTCCTCCATTTTAAGTGATGATAAAATTGAAGCCGGTGGAAAGGGCTCCCCACCACTGCTGTTCCCATCTCTGCTGTTAAGCCCACCTCTCTGTCTCCTTATTGTGGACTGGACAGTCCACTCCCCTCTCCCCACGGGGAAGGGGTTGTGATGGCTGCACCTCATCATCGCCATGTCATTTGCAATGGAATGGACAAATCTTTCCCATTGTATTCGTTTCTCAGGGCTGCTTTAACAAATGACCCCAGACCAGGAGCTTCAAACAACAGAAATTTATTGTCTCATGGTTCTTCAGAGTAGGCATCCCAAATTGGGATGTCAGCAGGGCCACACTTCTCCTGAAACCTGTAGGGGAAAAGCCTTCCTATCCCCGTCTAGCTTATGGTGTTGGCTGGCAGTCTTGGTGTCCTTGGCTTGTGGGTGCGTTTTCCAGTCCTCTGCTCCAGTCCCTGCTTCCTTGTCACATGGCCATCTTCTCCCCATGTGTTTCTGTTACTTCCTAAGGACGCCAGTCATATTGGATCAAGTGCCCACCCCGGTCCTCATCTCAAGTAAGTATATGTGACAAGCCAATGTCTAAAGAAGATGAGGGCCTGTAGTCCTGGGGGTTAGAACTTCCACATGTCCTTTGGCATGATACAGTTCAACCCGTGTTACCTACTTAATATTTTTCTTCTCATACTTAATTCTTTATACTCTCTTCATTTTCGGTTCTTATACTATATGCAACTGTGGCATGTCTTAGGTTGTTTTCTTGACATTTAATTTTTAATATGTTTATATCTTGAATCTCCAGCTAGATTATAAACTGCTTGATGGGTGACATTAATTTTCTTATAACTTACATATCAACTAAAGATGAGAGTCAAAGTATGAATTGTTAATTCAGATACTAGATAAATAAGCACTGATGTCCCTTCCACCAGATGTAGGTTTTCTTTGTACCCCGTCTACTCCTTTTGTGAGTAGTCACCAAAAAAGCACTTTGGTCTGTTGTTTTGTTCTGTTTGTTTTTTCTATGATAAACTTTTCCCTGCCTTTCTTTCTCGTTTTCTTTTATCCCATCTTGCCTATTTCTTGTATCTAGCAGTTACATCTTTTGTCTTAAAAAAAAAAAGATCTGAAGCTCTTCTGAGGCATATAGTTTGACAAGATTGACAGATTATTGCCAATTTTGATTCAAATAATGTGATTCATAAAATGACTGACGTGGTAGCTAATAAGGTCTTCAGAACTGTTTCAGGGTAGCCTTCCATTGTCTAGTCCATGCAAAGGAAATAAGTTTTTGTTTGGTTGGAGGATAGAGGTGATTTAAGACAACTGGAGCTTTTGCACTTCTGAAAAGTGGGCAAATCATGGATCTCTTTTAAGGTTAAAAAAACATTAGCAGTTTAGAGAAGCTTAGGCCTTAGAAACTTATTGTGTAAGTTCCTGTTTCCAGTGATTTATAGGCCTTTGCTCACTTCTAAGGAAGGATGTAATTTTATGTTTATGGTTATAACTCTCCTAGCCCAGCCTGACGTGTGATTGCCAGTATAGCATAAATGCCTAAAAACTTTCCAAAACAAGGTAACTTCTGATCAATGGCTATGGAGCATTATTTTTTGTCAGTTTTTCTCTAGTGAATTAATAAATATTGTGCTTTCTTAAAACCAGCCTTTGTGCTGGGTGCTAGGGAAAGAATAAAAATTCAGGATCTTCTCTCAAAGAGGTTATGCTTGGAAGGGGAGACAAATATAAAGACAGTTATAAAAGCATTTTGTTAAGTTGTGTATTGGCAATAAGTGCAAGGCACAGTGGAAATCTAGAAGGGACAGCTCTAGATGTCCCTGAAGCAATCAGGGAAAGCCTCAGAAGAGTCGCACTTAAAGAATGGAGGAGGACAGCGTTGCCAGAAGGAAGGAGATGGAATGAACATCTCCAGATAGTTGCAGCAGGTGCAAAGACCTAGAGGGAAAAGAAATGTGGCCTGTCCTTCCCCCAGGAAGAGGTGTCCTGGTGTGTCCCTCAGTCACTGTGACAGGCAGCCTAGGACTGTAGTTAGGCTGATGAGAGCTTGAGCTAGTGAGACCGCCACCAGGCTTTTTATCTCCACCCTCCTACGCCAGTGAGCTTCAATTTTATGACTACCACATTCCTGTAACAGCACCGGAATCCTTGCTGCCAGCTCACAGACGTCGGTTTAGTGTGTGTCACCACACCCATGTGGGTGAAAGGGTGAGGGAGTGCGGCTGTTTCGGCGTACATCCGTGACCACAGCTGAAAAACGACTCTGAGATGGTCTCCTGACGATGACTTATTAGCATAACTTCTATATAAAAGACTTGTCCAGATTTTTAATGACCTTGATAGATTTGCAACTCTTCTGATTATAGAGAGCTTTATCTTGTATGTATTTTTTCCTGCTCTGCTATAGAAAGGATGTGACATAAATATTTAATCAGTCTCGGAAGAATTAGGCTTTTTTCATGGCTCCAGATTATCTAACTCTACTGATCTAATACTTGTGGCATGTGTATTGAAAAATCGAGACTCAGAACTCAGATTGTTCAGGAGAATTTTACAATAGCTGTAAATCCTTTCATGCCTCTTTGTCAAGAGGGAGTTTGTAAAATGTAATGACTTTAGAAGTGAGCAAGCTTTTTGATGGTCATAAAATGTGCTAAATACGCTATTTTATAGCTATTTATTTGCGAACCCAGTCTTTCCATTACATTCTTAATGTTCAAACCCCAAATTACTCAGTATAGACAGATGTGTGTAGACTGAGGAACACTTTTGAATCTAGTATACAGTCATCATTAATGCCCCCCCAAAGTCTGGATTTTTAAAAACACGTCTTTTAATTTTTGAACACGTCTCTAGATGATGGACAGATAATTTTTAACTTTCAGGCTGAGTTCTTTGATAGCTAATTCTGTAATGAACATGTTCTTCCCCCCCTTCAATCACCTCCACCCCCACTGGAACCACTTGGCGTCTGTGGGAGTCATCATCTTAATGGGTGCTCTGTCAACCCACCACCTCCCTCGGCACAAGGAGGAGCGTAATAACTTATCAAAATGCTTCTTTTAAAATATAATTGTAAACATATCCAATCAAGAAATTCTTATCAAGTAAATTTTCCTTCCTTATGAAGTGTCCATCGGTGTTCCCCTCCTCCTAACTCTAAGGTCATGAAAATGTTAGCAGAGAACTTGGAATGAATGTCTGTGTTTGTAGATTTTTAGACCTGCTTATTAGACCACAAGTAGAGCAGACAGCAATAGCTATTAACACATGGAATACAACTTCAAGCCTTATAGCGTAGGTGTGCATTGCTGGGCTCCCAGCCAGCTGTGCGTTGCTGCATGGCCTTATTGTCTGTAGTGGAGAGCCACGACAGCGTTCTTTTTAAATAGTTGCTTTGTCCAAAGTCAAAGACGCTTTTTGTACACATATGCCACATAGGAAGGAATGCTGGTAAGAAGCAGATCTGTTTATCCATACCTGTAATAGATGGATTGTCACATCATCTTTAAAACAAGGGGCAGTGGTATACTTAATGAGTACCATGTAAGTGTCCATCTGCATAGTCCAACTAGTATTTGGATATCTGTACATATGACCTGTTACTGTTCACAAAACTTAAAATTATTTTCAAATGCCGTGTCTCCTTTAGTTGGTAGTCTATGAAGATCAGTGCCTTAACTACTTGTTTTCTATAAAGAGGAGAATGACATATTATTAACTGAACTGTGATCAAGTCTTCAAAGACAAGTTGGAGTTTTCAGAAACATTCTTGGAAATAAAGTTTTATCCCTAAAGGAAAATATGATTCGTTCTATAGACACTGCCAAATTTGTATGTGATTATAACAAATATTTTAGAAACGGAAGCAAGTAATTTGACAAAAATGTTGTGAAATTGCTGTCTAAAATATGTGGCTTTTAAGCTCTTACACGTGTTTACATTTTGGTCTTTATTGGTGCATGTATATCCCCAAATAAGCTAGTTTAGTATGAAAGATCTTACTGGAAGGTTTTTTAAATCAGCAGAGAATCTGATTAGATTTCAAGTGTCAGTGATGGTGTGCATTCTAATTGATTAAAATGTTTGTTACAGACATCTAGGGATTTTTCTCATTTTGATTTCTTTAGCCACTGAGATGCAAATCATAGAAAAGTTTATATTGTAATGTTATATGTTTAAAATGATTGTTTTTTTATTGTTACAATCTTTATTACTTTCTAGATCTGGCAGTGGGATATTAGGTCATTTCATCCCTTCTGAGCTAGCACGAGATTGTTCCTTTCAGTATATTTTCCAGTGCTTGGGCCAGTCTATTAATCCTTCATACTAGAGAGTCCCAGGATCTTCATTGCTAGCAATAGATTTAGCTCCAGGAAACATGACTTCTGCTGCCAAGGAGTTAAATGATTCAAGGGCTGTGCTTCCACCACTGTTGTGTACTTTCCTGACATTCGTCCCAGATTTTCCCCTGCTTATTTTCTTGGATGTTATTACATGTCCACATTGTATTGGAAGTTTTATACTGTGTAAAATTGTGAGTTATTTTGTAAATTTTGGGGATTGTAAAAATCTCCCCTGGAAACTTAATGATATTTAATGCATGTGGATGAACTAATCAGTGGGATTGAAGCTAAGAAGTCTTATATCCAGGGCTGGGTTTTAATGAATGATATTTTTTGGTGTTTCTGACCTCAGTCCTTATTGCTCATCGGTGACTTTATCCTGCTAAACCCAGTGAACATTTTCTGTCTTATTTGCCCTTTCAGTTGTGTTTGACAGTGTTCACTACTCTTTGTTCAGACAGTCTCTTCTTGGTTTCTTCTTTTTCACTGTGTTTTTGTGTCTGTTGCATTGTGTTGTGTTTTGGTTTCTGTTACGTTTGGTTAGCCACTTCTCAAAATTCGGTAAAGGATTGTCTTCCTCAATCTAGATTCTTTTTGGAAAGATTTCTTTCTATCTATCTATCTATCTATCTATCTATCTATCTATTTATTTATTTATTTATTTCTCTGTTTATTTATTTATTTATTTGACAGAGAGAAACACAGCGAGAGAGGGAACACAAGCAGGGGAGTGAGGGAGGGAGAAGCAGGCTTCCTGCCGAGCAGGGAGCCCGATGCCCAATGCGGGACTCTGGGATCATGACCTGAGCCAAAGGCAGATGCTTAACGACTGAGTCACCCAAGTGTCCTCTCAATCTAGATTTAATCTTATGAGAGGTGCCTGGGTGGCTCAGTTGGTTAAGCCACTGCCTTCAGCTCAGGTCATGATCCCAAGGTCCCGGGATTGAGCCCCACATTAGGCTCCCTATTCCTCGGGGGCCCTGTTTCACCCTCTCCCTCTGCCTGCTGCTCCTCCCTGCTTGTGCTCTCTCTGTCAAATAAATAAATAACATCTTTTAAAAAAATAAAGTGATGTGATACTATTACATGTTGGCATTTCTCAAGGTCACTCCTAGACCCTCTTCTATTCTCTCCACTCCTTACCTCGGTGATCCCAGTCACTCCTGCCTGTATGGCTCCCAAACATGTGTCTCCAGGCTAAACTCTATCCTTGGACCCCTGAGATCTTTTTGTCCATTCAAATACCCGGTACCATCCTTCCACGTTTCTTAGAGTTATCACAAACCTCAGTGTGTTTAGAATGGAAATCTTGCCCTTTTCTTGCCCTTCCTGATCCTCTTTGGTGTCCCCTGTCTCGGTGAATGACATCACCTTTTATATAAGCTAGAAGCCTGAGAGTTAATTTTGTTTTAAAGATTTATGTATCTGAGAGAGAGAGCATGAACGCAGGGGCAGGGAAGGGGCAGCAGGGGCACAGGTCACAAGGTGGAGAGGGAGAAGCAGGCTCCTTGTTGAACAGGGAGCCCCGTGCAGGGCCGGGTCCCAGAGCCCAGGACCCCTGGATCATGACCAGAGCTGAAGGCCTGTGCTTAACTGACTGAGCCATCCAGGTGCCCGGCCTGGGAGTCATTTTTGACCCTCCCTTCCTCTCACCTACCATAGCAAATTCTTTACTGAGTCTTGTGAATAACTTCATCGTATCTGCCCACTTCTCTCCTTTACCTCATCTAACTTCCATGAAGTCTGTTGCCAACTCTCAGGCTCATCATTCTGCTGCCAGACTAATCCTTTCAAAATGCAAATCTTATCCTAAAACTGCTTAATACCCTTCTTGTGCTTCTCATTGTTCTTGGGGTAAAAACCAAACTCCTCTGTAAGCTAGCCTCTTTTACTGCTCCCTCCCTCCAGGTCAAGACAGATCTTTAGTCTGTATTGTTCCTCTGCTTGTATTCTTTTTCTGCTTATCTTTATTCATCCTGTAAATCTTGGCTGGATCATTACTTTCATAGGGAAAACTTTCTTTATGCATACTATCAGTTGAAGTCTCCCTATGTTTAGTTCTCATTTGTAGACCCCTGTTACCTGTTTGTATCAGTTTGATTAGTTTGTCCACAGAAGAAAATCAACAGCTCTTTAATCTGATACCAAATCAATATTCACATTGTGCCTGATTTAAAAATACCTGGGTTTTTTGTTGTTGTTGTTTGGTTAGTTTAAACCAGGGTCCAAATGAGGTCTTCACTCCACATTAAATAGTCCTGTCTCTTAGTATTATTTCAATGTAGAGCAGGGTCAGAATTTTAATAATAAAGTTTTATTAGAACACAGCAATGACTCTTTATTTGCATCTTGTCTACAGCAACTTTCTTGCACTAATTACAGAGTTGGGAAATTGTAAGAGACACAGTATGGCCCACAAACCTAAAGTATTTACTATCTGGCTCTTTAAAAAAAGGTAGCTAGCTGATCCCTGATCTAGACCTGTATCCCCACCTTTTTCTTTTCTTTTTTTTTTTTTAACTCACAACTTTGGCAAGTTGATCAACAGATTAATTGTTTTACAGAATATCCCACATTCTGGGTTTATCTGTTTGCTTTTTCCCCCAACCCCTTTAATTTGTTTTTGCTTTCGTTGATTTCTTCTGCAAATTGAAAGTTAACTCTGCGGAATAAATCATTGAGATTCAGCCTTTCTGGCAAAAGCTCTTCATAAGCATTCCTGTATATATTTCATATTGCAGTATATCAGAAGATACATAATGTCTAATTATCTCAGGGATACTAAGATTAATCAGTAGGTTCAATGGTGATAGCCTAATCCCTTCCTTCTAAATTGCACCACTGTTTTTCACATGATGATTTCATCCATTGATGATCTTTTATTGTCTTAGTTGTTTCAGTACAGGCTACCAAAAGGAAATTTTTTTTTCAAGATTTTATTTTTAAGTCATCTCTATGCCCAGCATGGAGCTCGAACTCACGACCCTGAGATCAAGAGTCTCATGCTCTACTGACTGAACCAGCTAGGCGCCCCAGGAAATTTTTAAATTATAATATTACACACATATTTTTTTAGATAGAATTCTTTCTTCCCAAGGTGGTTTGCTTGGAAAGACGGATAAATGCTTATTTCTTTTCCTTTAATATTTAATTTTCAGAAAGAGTGATTGATGTCCTCGTTACCTTCAGGAGTAAACAAAACATTTTGGTTTTTGGTTTTTTAGTTTTATTATGAGCTCTTCATTTTTTATATAAGTACTCTATGTTTCAGTCACTTGCGGAGTAATCTTTTTGGTTTCTGAATGTGCCATCTTTGGCCAATGGGAGACTCTTATGTTATCTTTTGATAGGACACTTTTCTTCTTGGTAGTTACCCTGCTTTCCTGCTCTGAGGCCAAGAGAAGGTGTCAGGCTCGCCTTGCACATTCCCTGTCTCTGACCTAGATACCACCATTGTTTTAAGAAGGTCTGGTTTCTTTCTATCTAGATGATATTTAGAGACCACAGTTTGGTGGTAGGTGAAAGCGGTGCTAATTGCTATGGAGTCTGTCATTTCTTTCAGGTCTCTTCACTGGACAAAACTAGTAAAATATAAATTCTTGAAAAGGAAAAGGATAGTTCATAGTGTTACTTTTGATTCAGATTTAAGGCTGTTTTAACATAAATTCTAATTTGCTTTTTTGAACTGCATTAATATATTCTCTTTATTCCTCTCCATACATATATGTCACTATAGGTACAAATAATTGCTTCAAGGTAATAATAATATTACCTCTGAGTCTTAGTGAGTGAAGTTTACGATTTTTTTGTCTCTGTCCTTAGAATATATGCCACTGAATATATATGATCAGCTCTATATTTTAAAATAATTTGTTATAAATTTTAAATCTTTGTGTAGTGTTATCACTTGATATACGGTTAAATCATTTGTTTTGGTTTTGCTTGAGAAAATTTTTTCCTTTTGGTTTTTAGGGTTTTTTTGTTGTTGTTTTGTTTTGTTTTGTTTTGTTTTTAGTTTTATTTATTTGAGAGAGTAGGGGAGCGGCAAGGGAGAAGAAGGAGCAGACTCCCCACTGAGCAGGGAGCCCAACCTGGCTTGAGCCCAAGGCAGATGCTTAGCCAACTGAGCCACCCAGGTGCCACCCCCCTCCTTTGAATTTAGTTTTTGAACATATATAATTTAAAGGTCTACTAATATAATATAAATTACTCATCATTGCCCAAAACACAACACATTTAGAATAATGTGTTCATTTATGTTGCCATATTTTAAGAATAATCAGTGGTAAACCAAGGGTGGGATGACACCAGTGATTCTGGCAATGCATTCATTGTCTTGTGTCGGTAAATAATTTTAAAACTATGATAAAACCGACTGAAAGTTAGTCTCTTCTTTATCATCATCATATGCCAGCAATTCTAAATACTCTCAGTAAGAAAATACTCCTCACTGCCCTTGGTACATTGCCGAGAATTTAATCAATGTAAACATCCAGAGGAGAGTAATAAGAGTGATGAAGAATCTAGAAACCATGGCCCATGAAAGATGAAAGAAAAAATGTTTAAGATCAATCAGAGAAAAAAATGAAGAGATCTACAGTTTCTTCATATATTTAAAGGTTATCATGTAGAGAAAAAGTTGGACTTCTGTTTTTATTTCCAGATGCCATAACTGGGTAGAAATTTAACTTAATGTTCCTAGGGAGATTTCAAGTCTGTTGAGGATCATGGAGTCCTTTATAATAGTTAGTCTTCCCGTCCAGAACCATGCTGTGTCTGTTCATTTAATCAAGCCTTTTTTATTCCCAGTGGTAAATTTTTGTAATTTTCTTCATATAGGTTCTAAACATTCATTATTAAAATAATTTCTTGGTATTTTATACATACTAATGAGTTTATCAACAAGCTTTTTCTAAAAAAATTTCTAAGTTGACATTGGAAAGGGATGCACATAATATTCTAGATAGTCCAAAAAGTTTAATCTGCTCCTTGGTAATCCCAGTTTTTTCCTGAAAGTTTGTTAAACATATAAATCATTAAAAGAAAATTTTTTAAAAAGTTGCTATGAGAATATAATTTTATTGTCAAAGTGCTGTAAAATACATTATTAGAAAGCCTGACTTGGGGATCTTTTTAAAGCATCACTCTTTCACTTGTGGTTTTAAGGATCTTTTACAGATTTAAGTGTTGTTCTAGGAGAGAACATTTTCATACTTTGGTGAAGCATAACCATATCAAATAACATTTCACTACTGTACATTGCACAATCTTGGACACTTTCATATAAGAAGGCACTAAAGAGATTTTATTTTTTATGAAAATGCAACTCTTAAGTAACAGTGACTGTTTTTTATGGGATAGCTCCAGACCACATTTGCTTACTTCCCACGCTCTAGTTTTTCTGATGTCCTAAGCTTTAAGTATAGAGGTCAGAGTGACATTTTAGTGCTCTGGATTTGAATGTCATAATCTTAAAATGGATATTATTCAGTATATCAAAAAAATTTAGTTCTGTTTTCTTTCTTATGTTAAAAAATAAATTGATTTCATGTTTTAATACTGTATTCATTTTTAAAAACCTTGAAATCTTGAAATTGCAGATTTGCAAAAAAGTATAGTTTTCTCATTCCACCTTTCACTCAGAGTCCTGAAATGGTAAAATTTTTCCACATTTGTATTGTGTCTGTTTTTTTTTTTTAACACTTGAGAGTTTATAGACATAATATACCTTTACTTTTAACACCAAGTACTGCACTATTTCTTAAAGCAAAAACATGTATCAAAACCAGGAAATTAACATTGTCTGATCTATAGACATTCACAATTTGCCATTTACCCCACTAATTTCCTTTTTAGAGAGAAAGGAAAAATGCTTTGTAATCCTCCCTGATCTGGGATCTAATCCTAGAATCGTGTTACCTTTGGTTGTCCTCTTTTATCTCCTTTAGTACGGAATAGCTCTGCTGCCTTTCTTTGTCTTTCAAAATTTGAAGAATGTGGAACTTTTTTTGTTTTTGTTTTTTGTATAATACTCTTCAAGTTTGATTCTTTTGATTTCTCAGGATTAGATTTAAACTCTGCTGTGATCCCATCAGGAGATACATGATGTTTCTTTACTGTTATTAACTGTGATCACTTGCTTCAAAATGTGAATCACTACCACCTTAACACAGTTTTTATATTTTCTGAAGTTTTGTTTTCCTTTGGTGGATTGAGTCCTCCAGTCCTTTCTGGGACTCAATAAAAATACCTAATTATAAACAAACATATATATGTTTCTATAAATCTTTTTAACTCTGCTTTGTCTTAGACATCATCAGCCTCTTAAGACTGGTTTGGGAGACGTGGGCAGGTACAGGACTTGCAGAGATTCCAGAGAAAGTGGGTCCTGAGCTTGGATGTCGGTTTATGGAGTTAGGAGCCTCCGGCCCTGAGTATGACTGAAGTGTTGGTGGATTCCACTGGGTGGAATTCTTCCACTGACTAACAGGATAGTCAGTGTGTCACTTATTTTCTTTATTCTACAAGTTTTGTCATTTGTTAAATGGGTGTTGTGGTACCTCTTTAATTATCACAGTGGAATATGAGGTCAGAAGAGGAAGTAAATGTGAAAGTGTTTTGGTTTTTTTGTTTGTTTGTTTTTTTGGATTCCTCTTTCATATAGTAATGGCTGAAACATGTGAAAAAGCTATTGCTTAGTAAGTTTGTATATGGCCCAGCTGACAGAGAGATCTCTAGTGCATTTTTCTAGATCTGTCCTTGACCTGTTCCTGTTCAGTACTTCTATTAATAACTTCCTTAGAAGAAATCATGAAAGGTATTATCAGTTTTGAAGATGAGAATCTGTATTCAAAATGAGCTTCACATTTTAGAATGAAGTCAAGTTCTGCAGGATGACATTTACTTACTTAAATTCCAAAGATCAGTTGCAAAATAAAGGACTGGCAAAATTGTTCTGTAATGTGTTGCGTTTGGTCACCGGCTTGATACGAGCAATTGCTAAAAACTTAATGTGATCCTGTGCTCTTTAAAAAGGAGTATACTATTCAGTTCATGAAGGTAATAGTCATATTACCACTGTGTTTTAGGAATATTTGAAAATGAGAGTGTATCTCAGAAAAGATAACTAAGATGTTGATCTTTTTGTCAGAGCAAGATTTCCATCAGATGCCATATGACTATTTAAGAATGATTGGAAGATATTGCATGGAGCACTGGGTGTGGAGCATATATAATGAATCTTGTAACACTGAAAAAAATAAAATTAAATTAAAAAAAAAAAGAATGATCGGAAGAGATGCTTTTGTTGGGTATAGCTGGGAAAGGCTAAAGTAAATGCAGGATCCTTTTTGTAAATCCATTTTCTTATCCGTGCCTTTCTTTTGAAACATTTTATGTAGACCACATGCTTTTAAGATAATTTCATAATTAAAACCTTGTTCAGTGGGGCGCCTGGGTGGCTCAGTTGGTTGGGCGACTGCCTTCGGCTCGGGTCATGATCCCGGAGACCCGGGATCGAGTCCCACATCGGGCTCCCTGCTCGGCGGGGAGCCTGCTTCTCCCTCTCTCACTCCCCCTGCTTGTGTTCCCTCTCTGGCTGTGTTTCCCTCTGTCAAATAAATAAAATCTTTAAAATAAATAAATAAATAAATAAAACCTTGTTCAGGGGCGCCTGGGTGGCTCAGTTGGTTAAGCGACTGCCTTCGGCTCAGGTCATGATCCTGGAGACCCAGGATCGAGCCCCACATCGGGCTTTCTGCTTGGCGGGAGGCCTGCTTCTCCCCCTCTCAGTCCCTCTGCATGTGTTCCCTCTCTAGCTGTGTTTCTCTCTGTCAAATAAATAAATAAAATCTTTAAAAAAAAAACAAAAAAACAAACAAAAAAAAACCTTGTTCAGCAGCCAGTAAATACTATTTATCCAGTGGCTGCTCATAGTTAATAATGATGGCATAACATAATTAAAAGCCAGTTTTTTGTGCTTCGATTTATATGTAAAGAATAGAGATTAATTGAGCTGAATTCACAGTAACAGTGTCAAAGGCTAGGATTGACTACATTTTTTAATTCATTTTTTATACCATTATTATAGTTGCTATGAAAATATTGAGAGACCTCATGATAGAATAGTGGTTAAAAGATAATCATTAAGAACTAGGTGTATTTTGGGGCGCCTGGGTGGCTCAGTTGGTTGAGCAACTGCCTTCGGCTCAGGTCATGATCCCGGAGACCCGGGATCGAGCCCCACATTGGGCTCCCTGCTCGGCGGGAGGCCTGCTTCTCCCTCTCTCACTCCCCCTGCTTGTGTTCCCTCTCTCGCTGTGTTTCTCTCTGTCAAATAAATAAAAAATATTTAAAAAAAAAAAAAAAAAGAACTAGGTGTATTTCGTTTGTTTGTTTCTTGGTTCTGGTGGGGTTTTGGGGGGTTTGGGGAGGTTTTGTTTTGTAAGATAAAAGTGATGGGACCAAAGGATTTTTCGCATAATGGGACTATATCTCTCATGTCTGTTAATCACCAGGTCTATTTCCATTCAACCTCTATTAAATAATAATAAAGAATGTATCAAGACTATTAAATTAAGAAGAAGGAACTTCTCTAAATTGAGCAGGAGCTCCTTTTCCAAGAATCTGTTAACTGTTTCAGTCACACAGCTTGAAAATTTAAGATTTATATGCTTAGCATATATGGAAATCATCTTAAAGGTATTTCATTACCATGGCCTCCTGAAACGCCTTCTGACAACATTCTTAGATTTTCTTCTGACTTCTCTAGCTACCAGTGAGTATTCTCTACCAGCTCCTCTCTCTCTGTGACTTGTAAATCCTGGGATTTCTTAGTCTAGATCCTGTCTTTTCCCTCTGACCTTACATAACCTCATATATGTTCTCCAAACTTTGACCTCCATCCATGTGTCTGTCTGTATCCGTCTCTCTCTCTGGGTTAGTCCCCAGCTCTCTTAGCTTCAAGCTCACATGCATACCAGCCTTTGCTGACATCTTACAACTGCAGTATCTGAAACTGAGCATACCCAAAACTAAACTCATCATCTTCTCCATAAAACCCATCCCTTCTCTGGTTTCTCGTATCTCAGAAAATACACTTTTTTTCATTTCCTAATACCAGAAATCAGGGAATTATTCTTGGTATTGTCCTCCACTGACACCATCTCCCATTCCAGTCAATCAGCAAACCCCACTGGTTTTACCTCCGAAAGTTCTGAATCTGCTGTCTCCTGCTCTAAGCCTTTGTCAGCAGTACTTACGGAAACTATTGCAGTGGCTGCTTCCTGGTCTTTGCTTTGCCACTCTTGGTGCTTTTGGTGGTATCCTTCAACTTTTGCCCCTCACCAGTTTTATCTTTGTGTTGCAGAAGTGCATCTTAAAAAAACTAAGCCATATCTAATTGCTCCCCTTTCAGTCCCTTCATTAGTTTTTCATGATGGGATAAATCTTACAACTTGCAAGGTGCTGCACGAACCTACCTTACCTTTTACATTTTTCCAATATACACCAGCCATACTGAACTTCTTTTGGATTCTTGAACTTGTCTAAATTTCCCTGTGTTTAGCATATTCCCTCTGTGATAATTGTTCCTGTGCCCCTTTCAATCTTTAAAAATTATTCAGTCATTAATTTATGTCTATGATACATGAAAATGGCTGAAAGCTCAGGCTGTACAAAAGATGCACAGTGAAAAAGTGATTGTCTCTTCTATATTTTCCATTTTTACGTGGTCATATTTATGGCTCAGGGATATGGCTTATTTTTGAACTTTTGTTGTTTTATTTTTACCTTACAATCTTTGATCAACCTGGAATTTCTTTTGATTTAGGAGGTGCGGTTAAGAGTCATCTCTGTTTTTTCCTAGTTACCTACTTGGTTACCCAATACCATTTACTGAATAATTCATCTAATCTTCTATTTTAAAGTGCCACCTTGATCTTCTTCTGCCGCTCTCCTTGCTCATTCTCTCACTCTTGATGTGTCAAATAAATAAACAAAATCTTAAAAAAAAAAAACAAAAAACAAAGAGCCACCTTTGTCTTGTACTCTGTTTCATCTTTTTTCAGTCTTTTCTAGTGTTCTTGTACTCATGCACCGTACTGTTTCTGGTAATGTCACTTTACAGTTTTGTTTTTAAATATGTGGTAGAGCTAGTCCCATCTTAGAACTCTGTAGTTTTTCAAAACTTTATGGCTTTTCTTAAATGTTTAATTTTCTATATGGACTTCAGAATTAATATGTCTAGTTTCTTTGTTTAAAACTCTTTTGATATTCTTAAGAATATGAATTTTTAGACTAACACCTAAACATTTGATGACTTTTTAATCTTAGAGTTTCCTATCTAAATTTTTTCCCATTTTATCAATACTTTTAAATTGTTTATTACCAATTTAAAGATTTCTTTATAGACAGTTGTACATTATTCTTGGCTATTTCATCTTATTTTGTTGTCACTAAACTAGAATCACCATATTTTTAAAAACTGATTGTTTGGGGAGGGTGTACCTGGGTGACCCAGTCAGTTAAGTGTCCAACTCTTGATTCCAGCTCAGGTCATGATCTCAGGGTCATGGGATCGAGCCCCGTGTCAGGCTGTGCACTGGGCGTGGAGCCTGCTTAGGGTTTTCTCTCTCCCTTCCCCTCCCTCGCACTTCACTCTCTCTCTCTCTTAAAACAAACAAACAAACAAACAAAAAACCTGATTGTTTTTCAAATAAACAGCAGAAACAGATCCAAAAGAGAACAAACTGATGGTTGCCAGAAAGGAGGGAAGTGAGGGATGGGCACAGTGGGTGGAGGGAGTGGAAGGAGAGGCTTCCGGTTATGGAATGAATAAGTCCCGGGGTTGAAAGGTACAGTATAGGGAGTGTAGTCAGTGGTATTGTAGTAGTGTTGGATGGTGACAGACAGCAGCTACACTTGTGAGCATAGAATAGGGTATAGACTCGTTGACTTGCTATATTGTGCACCTGAAACTGGTGTAACATTGTGTATCAACTATACTTCAAAAAAAAAAGGATTGTTTTTTGAACTGAGAAAGGCTGTTAATTTTGAACCCACTCTCCGTATAGTATTCATGTATTGTTTATAGTTTATTCATGGCTCCTCTCCCACAGTCCATACTCTATGTAGCTAACTTGCATTTTTCCTTAAGATGTCAGCTTAAAAATCACTTTGCAGCAGCCCTTTCTCAACTTCCAAATCTCAGGGTGAGATCTCCATTTTACTCCTCTTACTTTTCCTTCATAGTGCTTATTAAAGTTAGAAATTAACACAGTTAGAAGTTACTTCTATCTTGTAATGTCCTCAGGGAAATTGTATGTAATTTCTTCCTCATGCTATCTTCAGGGTCGTACGTAGTTTCTCCGTACCACATAGAGTAGATACTCTTGGCGAAGAATAGATGGGCTGCTTAATGGATTAAATGGATGATCGAATTGTCCCAAGTTTTGGACATTTGCCCATATCTAATGTTTTAATCTATTGGTTTTATTTTATTAGTTTATTCTCAAGATAAAATTTGGGAACTTGTTGTACTTTCGTCTTGCATTTTTAGACAAGGTTCTCAAAGACGAGGAGTTTAAGCAGATCTGTTGATGTTGATGTGATTCACCTTGTCAGACTGATTTGCATTTTCCTCTTTCAAACCTGTTCTTTTCAAGTGGTCTGAAATGTGGCATGGGTGAAATTGTTCTGATGATAATAATTCTTTTATATCACTTCAAAATTTTGGAATAATTTGATTTTTTTTAAAAAAGATTTTATTTATTTATTTGACAGAAACACAGCGAGAGAGGGAACACAAGCAGGGGGAGTGAGAGAGGGAGAAGCAGGCTTCCGGCTGAGCAGGGAGCCCGATGCAGGGCTCGATCCCAGGACGCTGGGATTATGACCTGAGCCGAAGGCAGACACTTCACAACTGAGCCACCCAGGCGCCCCTAATTTAATCTTTTTACTTCTGTGTTACAATTTGTGGGATTGAGGCTTGGAGAGATCACATCCTCACTGTCACAAAATTTCCAGTGGCTGGGCTGGATCCAAATTTCGAAGTTTTCCAACTCCTAATTCTGTGTTCCTTCTATTCTGGTGTCATCCAAACTGCAGTACTATTATTGCCTGTCTTCCAGGAACGTATTTGTAGTATTGTACAGAGACGATCTCTCATATCACTTTGCTCTAGCAAGGCAGATTTCATATGGTTAACTGATGACACCATCATATTTTTCAAACTTTTCTCTCCATCAGTGTATCTCCCTACTTTTAAATAGCTCTTTAAGAGCAGCTCTAAATTCATAGCAAAATGGAGCAGAAAGTACAGAGAATTGCCATATTGCCATTCCCTGTCTCCCTACACACACAGTCTACCCTGTGTATCAACAGTCTACACCAGAAGTGATACATTTGTTACCATTGATGAACCTGCCTTGGTTATCACTCAGAGACCATTGTTTATATTAGGGTTCATTCTTGGTCATATGTGACAAATGTATCGTGACATGTACCTACTGTTATGGTGTTGTAAAGAATATTGGGTGCCTGGGTGGCTTAGGTAATTAAGTATCTACCTTCAGCTCAGGTCATGATCCCGGGGTCCTGGGATCGAGTCCTACATCGGGCTCCCTGCTTCTCGGAGAGCCTGCTTCTCCCTCTGTCTCTCTCTCTCTCTGTCTCTCACGAATAAATAAATAAAATCTTGAAAAAAAAATTGCAGTGCCCTGAAGATCCTCTGTGCTCTGCCTATTCATCCCTCTCTCCCCCTAACCTCTGGCAGCCACTGATCTTTTAACCTTATGCAGGGTTTTGCCTTTTCTAGAATGTCATAGAGTTGGAATCATACAGTAGATAGCCTTTTTAGATTGTCTTCTTTCCTAAGTAATAACACATTTAAGATTCCTCCATGCCTTTTCATGATTTGATAGCTCATGTCTTTTTAGCACTGACTATAATATTCATTTTCTGGATGTACCACGGTTGATCTGTTTACCTACTAAATGACGTCTTGATTGCTTCCAAGTTTTGGCAATTATGAATACTGATATAAACATCCATGTGCAGATGTTTAGGTGGACAGAAATTTCCAGCTCATTTGGGTAAATACCAAGGAGCATGATTGCTGGATCATATGGTAAGAGTGGTTTGATTTTTTAAGAAAACTGAAATTGTCTTCTAGAATGGCTCTATGATTTTTGCATTCCCACCAGCAGTGCCAGAGAATTCCTGTCGCTCCACAGCCTTCCCTACATTTGGTATTGTCAGTGTTCGGGATTTGGGCCATTCAGATGGGTTTGTTTGTAGTAGTATCTCATTTTTTTTAAGATTTTATTTATTTATTTGACAGAAAGAGAGATCACAAGTAGGCAGAGAGGCAGCAGAGAGAGCGGAGGAAGCAGGCTCCCTGCTGAGCAGAGAGCCTGATAGAGGCCTCAATCCCAGGACCCTGAGATCATGACCTGAGCCGAAACCAGAGGCTTTAACCCTCTGAGCCACCCAGGTGCCGACTGTTTTAATGTGTACTTCCTTAATGCTATATGATGTACAACATCTTTTCATACGCTTATTTGCCATCGGTATGTCTTCTTTGGTGAGGTGTCTGTTTAGATCTTTTGCCCATTTTTAAATCAGGTTGCTTGTATTTTTTATCTTTTTAATACTCTCTTTTAACAGTTTTTTGCTTGGGTACCATCGACTGAAAATACACAGAGCTTTGAGAATGTTTATTTTTTCAAAGGAAAACTCCTCTCTTTCTCCTTTTCTCCTTTTCCTTTGTCTTTCAGTTATACCTGCCGCCACTTGCGGAGATATGTCTGTGTGTTGGACAAACTGTATTTCCCCCACTCCCACTGTTCTACGCTTCAGCATTGCTTCTCGACCCTCAGTGACAATGGAGAGGAATTCTTGTCTTTAACTTGCTCTCACATTCTCAGATCCTATGCTTCCAGGTTATTAACCTCTGCTGTCCATTTACTGCATGCTGCATGCTCTGTGTGACTGGTGATTGCATGTTCCAGTGGGACACATATCAATGAAATGATGACTGAGGATAATTTATATTTGAAATGATGCCAGATACTTCTTGAAAATAATGGCTGGGATTTGTTTCCTTACAAATGTCTTCTTAAGGACTTTGTGTTTCATGGAAGAGAAAAAAGCTCTCAACCACACAGTTGTCATGTAAACTTGACAGAACTTTTCTAGACTTTGCTTCGTTTGGAAATCTTTTGATTTTATATGTACTAGGCAGGACTGCTCTGATTTGTGTATGAATGGACTTTATGGTTGCCATTAATTACGTATGAATTTTGAGTTCTCCTTCTTGCTCTGCAAGCACACTGAGAGCTGACTCTGGCACTTCCCCCATGTTGTGATAGAAGCACAGTCAGCTAAGCAGGTTTGGTTTTATTAGGAGTAGAAATTATACATTGGGGGTTTGCATTTCTTACTCCTTTTATTTACGTACAGAGTAGTTGTAAAATCAGCAAGTGCAACGTGTCATGGATGAGTATAGATCAAACAGAACAAAGGTGGGAGTAGTAAGAAAGAAACAAGGCATTGATGTCAAGTATCAGAGAAGATCAGCACCTGCTGTTTAGTGTCTGTCATGCACCAAAATAGAGGGAGAGTTTGAGGTTACCGCCTTTTACTTGCAGTTGGCATTTTAAACACACATTTTCTGTAAGTCAGAGATTTCTACGCCAGCACTGTATTCTTAGCTAGGTAGGATGTTTGAGGCAATGTCTCCTCTGTGGAATGACTTAGAGGAAGCAGGAAAAAGCCCCATGACCACCTTCTAGAAAGTAGCAAACGTTTGCATTAAAATAGATCTTTTCAGGTAAAGAAACATAAAAAAGCTTTACTCTGCACAGGATATCTAAGTCAAAGCACTTTGATTATAAGAGTAGAAGGTAGGGCTCCTGCCTGGCTCAGTCAGTTAAGTGTCTGCCTTCCAGGGCCCTAAGATGGAGCCCCTGGTCAGGCTCTCATCGTGGAGTCTGCCGCTCCCTCTCTCTCTCTCTGCTCCTCCCCTCCCTCTCACTCTAAAATAAATAAAATCTTTAAAAAAGAGACAAAAGATAGTTGACAGTCTAAGTTGACAGCATTTTCTTGGTGGCAGAAACATTTACAGACTCATAATGATGTTGGTCAAACTCTTATTGAGCCGGTAGAGACATTTTTAAGAAATTAAAAGTCAGGGATGCCTGGGTTGCTCAGTCAGTTAAGCGTCTGCCTTTGGCCCGAGTCATGATCCTCGGGTCCCGGGATGGAGCCCTGCATCAGACTCCTGCTGACCTGCCCCTCCCTGCCCCTCCCTGCCCCTCTGAGGGAGTATCCCGCAAGTGAAAGTCAGGAACTGGGGACAACTTATCTGCTTGCAAGGAACAGAGACAGTCGCCCCTATTGATTGAGCCTCTTGAATGGGCAACATTAATTATTCTTGCCCTTATTTACTAGTGTACCTACCTGACTAAGGTTTCTCCAGAAAAAGAGAACCACTAGGATGTACACATGTGCATGAGTGTATACCGAGAGAATGAGAGATTGAGAATCACTTTAGGCAACTGGCTTTCATGATTGTAATGGCTGGCAAGTCTGAAATCTAGCGAGGCAGGCTGGAAACTTAGGTGAGCATTAATGTTGCAGTCTTAAATATTAGATCCACATTGCAGGGCAGGAGGCTGGAAACTCAGGCAGGACTTTAGTTTAGAATTTTGGGAAAGTGGGGCGCCTGTGTGGGCTCAGTCATTAAGCGTCTGCCTTCAGCTCATCATGATCCCAGAGTCCTGGGATCGAGCCCCGCATCAGGCTCCCTGCTCATCAGAAGGCCTGCTTCTCCCTCTCTCACTCCCCCTGCTTGTGTTCCCTCTCTAGCTGTGTTTCTCTCTGTCAAATAAAGAAATAAAGAATTTTGGGAAAGAATTTCTTCTTCCTGGGAAACCTCAGTCTCTGCTCTTAGGGTCTTCAACTGATTGGATGAGACCCACCCACATTATAGAGAATAATTTGCTTGTCTTAAATTTGGCTGATTAGAAATGTTAATGACACCCACAGATGCCTTCACAGCAATGTCTCACTGGGTGCTCAACACCACTGGCACCGTAGCCTGGCCAAGTTTTCACAAAAGGCTACTGTCACACTGGACTTCTCCTGGCTTTTCTCTGTGTGTGTCTTCATGTCTGTCTTACCATACCCAAAGCCTCGTGTGGTAGGTACTCCCATCGTAGCCTCCTTCGCTGTGTGTCTGACCACACCTCACCCCTGCACATGGTTCACCTGTATTAACACCGGTGGCGGCAGTTTGGGCCTTTTGCCATTTGTAATAGAGGCCATTATCCACTTGTGTTTGGAGTCACAGCCCTCCCATGACAGACACAGATAGGAGAGAGGAATACGGGGACACGTGGGGAGCCACAGGGCAATGGAGGGAAAGGGACCAGGAAGACAAAGTCAGGAGGCATGGAGAAAGCAGAGAGGGGAAAGGTAAAGGCACCACATGGCCCAAGCAGCCTGTGATTCCCGAGCCCCTTCACCCAGTTACTGGCAGAGCTGAAGTGCAGTTTCTTTCCAAGTTGGAACGGCGTTTCTTTCCCGTTTCCTGTTTTCTCTTTCAGCACCTTTCCTGTGGCCTCTCTGCCCTGCCCACTCCGGTCCCTTTCTCATCCTCGGGAGGGTGGTCAGTACCCCAGCCAAGATGGGGGTCCGTACCTGCAAAGGGTGTGTTTTCAGTGCAGAGCCGTCCTCAGAACTGAAGAGCCCTCGGGAAATGTCAGGCTGTGGTCGATCCAGGTGGATGCGTTGAGGGAATATTCTGAGGCCAGGAGAACTTTATGGCGTTTTTGAACTGCTGTCCCTTTGCAAGCCTGCCTTCTCTCTGGCCATCAGCCGTCTTCTCTTACCTTATTCCAAAGCTGTTATACCAGATGTGCTTTGCCCTGGCCCCCAAGTTCTGCGAGGCCCACACCAGTTTTTCTGAATGGCCAAGAGGAAATACAGTGGTTGGCGACACAGGGTCCGGAGTTAAGGTCATGACCACTCCCGCACTGGCTTTCCTGCTCCCCCACTTGCAGTCTGGACAGGGGGCAGGGAACCTCCATTCAGGACAGAATGAGTGGGATTTTTGCAAAAGGAGAGATCTGGTCACCTTTGTGCCATGTTCGTTTGTAGGTGACTCACGTTCTGCATTCACACTGACATGTGATCACGTGTAATCTAGTCTCTGCATTTGACAGAACTATGTTACATAGAAGAACAAAGCAAGCCAAATGCCTGAATGGAACAATCTCAGACTCACTTCACAATTTCACATAGCTTTTGGTTATGCAGAGTGTTTAGAATGTAACTGAGTCCCTGGAGAGAAATATCAGCTTATCCCTAAAGGACTTTACCTTAGCCTGACATGAATTTCTGCTATAGATAGAAATCTCAGTCATTGTACTGTAGCCTTCTTACCAAAATAAAACAATAAAAATTGTTTTGATACCATCTCTGAGAGAATGCTTCTGGGTGCTTCCCATCTCAGGAGGCAGTGGAATTCTTACAGTTTCATTGTTAGATTGTCCTCTTAAGTCAATCTGCCAATAACTTCTCAACCATTTTAAAATTGTTTTAATATACTAAAGATATGGTATAATCCTGGACTATTTTGCAGTTGTGTAAGTTGCATACGTAAGATTAAAAAAATGGTAGAAAACAGTGGATTTCTACAAAGAAATATCTACCAAAAGTTATTAAAATGCTGATATCTTGGGATTTATCCTAGGGAAATAAGGGAAGAATTTTATTTCAGAACAAATAAGGGATTGGTCAAGTAAACGACATTCTGTCAACTCAAGGGAATATGATGTAGCCATGAAAAATGTTATGAAGAAAAACAAAGAGAAATATGGAAAACATTTGATACAATATTAAGTGAGAAAAGGATGTAAAATTATATACCCCTATAAATAACTGTGTATCATATGCATCTGGACAAAAACTAGATGATCTATACAAATAATTGTGGAAATTAGTGAAATATATATGACATTTTAAGAATTTTAAACATTTAAAAATTACATAAATTTAAATTATAAGTTTCTCTGTTTTTTCTCTGTCCTTCCTTCCTTGCCCTAATTTAAGTATATATCTCTGGTTTTTTTTTTTTTCACCAACATAATGTAATATCATTTTATTATTTGGCAAAGACTTACAGTGGTTTATGAAAATAGATATAGTTCCTTGATCTGTAATCACAGAAAATTTCTCCCATAACATATTTTAGAATTTTTATAGTTTTTTTTTTTAGGGGGGGAAGGGTACTTTTCTTAACTGAATTAGTTTATTATTCTAAGTAAGCACAACATTAAATCATGCCTAAACTGTAGCACTTTCAAATTTTGGAGTGTTTTTGCCATTTGGTATGTCTTGTACACTGTGGTTTAGAAAAATGACATCTGGTGCCATTTGATTGCTTTGAAAAAGGATTACATCTTAAGCGTAAATCTAAGACAATCTTCTAATGAGTTTCCTCAAAAGAGGTTTTTTTTTTTAAATTACTAGAACAGTCTTGTCATAGTGTATACCACTCACTAAATCTGTCATGAATAAATATTTGAAGCCATAGTAATAATTTTTCATGCATATGATACTGTCTTAATAATTCCTTTGTGGCTCTGTGCTTTATTGATTTCTGTGCCACTTCTGTGGCATGAAATGAAATGCATTATTCCACTTAAACCATTATGGTTTCCTTTTGAATTACATATTCGCTACTTGGTCTTGTCATCGAGCTTATTCTGTGTTCTGTAATGTGGTGTTCGGTCTTCAGACTTACTTCTTTAATAATCCATGCCATGTAAGGTAAAACAAAACAGGTAAATTCAGATCAGAAAAGTTGGGGAGAATAAACAGTATATAGTTAAATTATTTTAAAGTCACTCTTTTAATGTGTATGTTTTCTGGTTTGGGGACTTGGGATTTTCTTTTCTTAAGAATTATAAGAATGATGGGGCGCCTGGGTGGCTCAGTTGGTTAAGCCACTGCCTTCAGCTCAGGTCATGATCCTGGAGTCCCAGGATTGAGTCCTGCATCAGGCTCCCAGCTCCATGGGGAGTCTGCTTCACCCTCTGACCTTCTCCCCTCTCATGCTCTCTTTCACTCACTCCCTCTCTCTCAATAAATAAAATAAAAGAATTCTAAGAATGAGTCGTGCTGTGCATTCTGGACAGGACAGGAGAGGAGAACAAATCTTGACAAACTGGCTACCATCTTTGCTTGGTCTCAGAGGTGAGGGGGATGGCTTTGCCCACGACCTTCTCTTGGCTTCTGTGACAGTGTCCTTCTGGTTTTCTTCCCACAGGTTTGCCATTTCTTTTTAGGCCTTTGTTGTAAATGTTAGAATTCCTTAAGGACTACTCCTAAAGCCCTCCTGTCTTTTCACTGAAGCTCTTACATCAGGCATTTCCATCTCCTTTTATGACTTCACATGTCATCCATGTGGCAATAAGCCCTGGATGGCTAACTCCAGCTGCATTTCTGAGCTCCAGCCCCCCACTGTCAGCTGCCATAGCATTAATATCACCACTCGCACCTCTCACACCCCATTTCCCAGGCCAACTCTTCAGCCTTTCTCCACAAACTTTTCCTTTTCGTCTCCTCTGTCTTGGCAAGTGGTGTCTCCAGCCATCAAGCTACTTAGGCCCATCTCATGAGAGTCATCAGGATTTTCTTTCCCTCACGTCCTGCGTCCATCCTCTATCCATTTCAGTTCTGTTTCTAAAATGTAAATGGATCTGTCCTCTTTCCTCCAGGCCTGCTGCCAGCCACACCAGCTCACACCACCGTCACCTCACATGTGGCAGTGGCTTCCTCTGCTCCCAGTATAGACCGCCCCCCACATCAGTCCCTCACCTAGCAAGCACCTGAAGAGAATCAAAACCAGATTCCATCTCTCCCTTGCTCAAAACGCCTCAGTGGCTTCCCTCTTTGGGGATGGCACATTCTATAGCCACACCAATTGTCTTTCTTTTCCAGGATTTGCTGACCCCTTTCCTATCTTAGGGCTTTTTACATGTCCTTTCCTGTTCAGAATGTTTCTCTCTACCCTACTCTGTATTTCCTACACTTGTTACTTCCTTACATGGGGGTTCTCTCTTTCGCTCTCTCAAAGAGAACACTGTAAGCTCCAGGAGGACAGAAAATGTGTGTTTTTTTAATCCACTCATCATTAGCACCTAGTGTGATACTTAGGTCCACAAAAGGGCCACTTCTGCAGAGATTTCTTGGCCAGAAGCAGTAAGGTGGCAGTCCTATTAAAATGCTCCTGCAGGGGCACCTGGGTGGCTCAGTCGGTTGAGTGTCTGACTCTTGATTTCAGCTTGGGTCATGATCTTGGGGTCATGGGATCAGGTCCCACATTGGGCTCTGCACTGGGCACGGAGCCTGCTTGAGAGTCTCTCTCCTTCTGCCTCTTTCCCCCACCCTCTCCCTCAACAGATAAATACATAAAGCTACTACATCTTCAAAAAAGCATTCAAGATAGCATCATTAGATAATGAAGTATTCTGGTGATAGTTTATATAGTTATGTAGTAAAACTGCCAGGCATATGCCATTACTCTTTTTCTTAAATATTTTATAAACTTTCCACTTTTTGGATTTATGTGGTAAACCATGACCATCAAAGCAGTATCAATATGCTTTGAAAGATGCCTCATAAAAATGCAAAAATAATGTTTTCTCTGGTGGCTGTAGTCAAGCAGAAGAAACTCAAAGGGAAAAGTAAAATTATTTTACATTAAATTTTGCCTCTTGAAATTTAAACATAATACTGTCAAATAACTTGAAAATCAAGTAGTTTTAACAAGCTTTATCACCACCCTCCACCCCTGCAGTTTTCCTTTGGCATAAATAAATTATAGAGGCTACTGGCCATAATAGTGGTAACAGAGTGAAGGTTCAGAAATATGGATAAGAAATAAGAAAGTATATCACAGTATGTATTAAAAATTCTATATAACTTCTTTTTGAATTCAAAATTATTTAGTGGAGAAGCAGACAAATTTGTTACACTGTACCTACTTGGGAATGTTTCTTAAAATGTTTTCAGTGTGTTAATCTACAAATATTGGTAAGATTTATTGGAGACCAACAGTAGCATTAAAACCCTACCCAAAACGAATGCTGCTCTGGCCTGCCATGGTCAGCCACCCTGAACTATCTATCACCCTGTTGTACAGTGTATTGTGCAGGGGGAAGAAATTTAGATTAAATCAATAATTAAAACATAACAGAAGATACTTATTCTGGGAGAAGGATGTCATGAGAATTTGGGCATATGGAAACAAACTTAGAAAGAAGTGACAGAATCTTAGGGAAAACCAATATGAAATTCATATTGATCCAAAAAAAATGGTGATTTTACCCCCCACCAAATGTTCTCGGGTACAGAGAGTTGTTGGTAAAGGGGGCACTCACATCATAGTGATGTACCTGTGGGTGTATAAATACCCAGGTACTTCAGAGTTCCTGAAGATAACAAATTAAAATTTCTTGTGCAGGTTAGACTGTGTATGGAGGACTTGGAGAGGGTACAGAATCCCCCGCCCCCTGTTGGATGCTCTTCCCCTGGGGCTGCCATTCGCAGGGAATTCCATATGCATATTCAGACATGCAGACTTGCATAACTGCTTATTAGAGAAATATTCTTGGTCACTAAATGTCCAACAGACTGTAACTTACAGGGTTTCCCATATATGGAAGAAAAGTGATTCCACCTTCTCTCCATGCATTGGCACGTCATAATGCCAGCCCTTACATTTATTTGACTTCCAGCATTTAAATAGGCGGTGACATAAATCAGAAATTAATGTTTGTTAAAGTAATGTACTGGCACTAAACTCAGTTGTCATACTTGTAATGAGAAGGGTAAATTTTTTTCAGTGTGGCCCTGAGTAGGAGTGGTATTTATTCTAAAACCATCCCTCTAAGTTCAATGGACAACAAAATTACTTATGTCTATCTTACAAAAGATGAGGAAGCAGAGGAGACTGTAGAGAAATTTAAATGGTTGGGCAGAGACCACACAACAAAGCAGTAAGAATCCTAGTCTCTAAGAGTCTGCTCTGATCAGAGTTTCATCTTTACTGAATGTCACAGCATGAGAAAGAGAGAGAAATGCATCTCACCATACGTGTGCAGAATGAATTACTCTCAATAGATAGCTGCTTCTATTTTTTAAAAATCTCAGTTCACTCCTGTTACATTTTTAGTCTCCACCCTACAGATTTGAGCTGGAATGGGAACTGAAGAGTTCCTAATTTTCTTAGGCATTTTCTCCTGTGCATTCTTAGGTTGATCTAAACTAGAATCAGATGTGTTCCAACAGGCTGCCGTTTTCTTTAACAATTCTATGAAGTAGCTGTCTATAATAAGTAGTTCATTAAAAATTAATTTTTAAATGAACTTGAGATGTACAGTATAGATTTTCTAAAGGCTGCATGCATACAAAATATTTTTCTTGCCCAGTAGCGCTATTTATTGAGCTCTTGCTCTGTAACAGGCATGGTTCTAATTATTAACTATTTTAATTTTAATCCTCGAGGCAGCTCTCTGAGATAGTTAATATAATTATCCCTCATTTCATACACAAGGGAAGTGATGCATGGGCTGTCTTAATACTTTGCTAGAAGGTGGTAGAGCCAGTATGGAAATCCAAATATTCTGACCCTAAAAGTCCCGCTTTTAACCTTTTACTGCCTCTCATCAAGCTTTTAAACAATGGTATAATTTTATGAAGTTACTTTGCCTTTCAAATTATTTTGACCCATTTTAGAGCCCACTACAAATCTGATATTGTTTGATGATTATATATTTTAAACTAATTGTTTTTAAGGTCATGAACTTCTGTTTGCTCCACACTCACAATTTCACGTGGAGATAGTCGATAAAACTGATGAAAATTAAAAATTGGAGTGTAGATTATAGATAGATCCAGAAATTCAAAACTATATTTCTCGGTCCTCTAAATCCTGTGTATGGACCGTTAAGTGTGGTTGCTGCTGTCTAAACCGTAGTGTCTCCTGGTTTCAAAGCTACTAATCCTTACAGAAACCTTTACTTAGAGATATCAAATGTCTAAGTTTGGTGTTAATTTTTGACATAGATTTGCTTTTTTTTTCTTCTCAAAGTAATAGTACATACAAGCTGTTCTCAAAAAGTTTTTAACCAGATTTCACAAAGCAAACATCTATAGGCAGATTTTCAAGGCACCCTAGAGGCTAAGTTGTACATTTTACTTGCCACTGGCAAACGAAACAAGCAGTTTGCAACTGGATATAATTTCTAATAATGACCAAAAGTCTTAGAGCTTCCTTGTCATTCCGCTGTTTAATGACTACCAATTGTGCCACTCTCTGTCATTAAACCAACCAACCAACCAACCAAATAGGAAAAGCTTTCCTGGGGATTTGGAAGTAGTGTGTGTGTGTGTGTGTGTGTGTGTGTATGTGTGTGTACAGATAACATTTATATGGAGGGTTGTTTTGTTTTGTTTTGTTTTAAGATTTTATTTGACAGAGAGAAACATGGCCAGAGAGGGAACACAAGCAGGGGGAGTGAGGAAGGGAGAAGCAGGCTTCCCGTCGACCAGGGAGCCCTATGTGGGACTTGATCCTGGGTCTCCGGGATCATGACCTAAGCCGAAGGCAGTCGCTTAACCAACTGAGCCACCCAGGTGCCCCTATATGGAGTTTTAAAATCTTTGTTAAGTTTGTTGTACCTCAGGCTGACACTAGGAATTTCTTTTTTTACGTGCATTCATTTTCAAGTAGCACATAGTATAAGCCAGTAGGAAAGTCAAGTCTCTGTTACTCCTGCAGAAGTTTAAAGCACTTACTCTATGGCCTGTCCACCCTAGCACATGGGGCTTGTGGCAGCAGTGGAAATCTGGCAGAGAGAGCAATCTGTTTCTTGTTAAGGCAGGCCCACCTTTTAGGATTCATGTCATGTCCTTCAGTCCTGAACTTACAAAATCACATTTAAAGGTAACAATGGAACGACGTACAATGGTATTTTAGTATGTTTTCTGCAGAAAGTAAAAGAAATATCAACAAATCAATCTAGAACTAGTGAAATCACAGTTGTGGGTCTATTTATCTCTACACATTCAATAAGAAAAGTGCATCTGGGGAATACTTTCCATAGGTTTTCTGATTGTACGTTAGTCTCCACTATCCTTAAATGGTCAGGTTGGAGAACCTCACAGTGAATTAAATTCTGGTCAGTGAAACACAGTGGGCAATCTTCTGTCGGTTTTTTTTTTCTTCCCCTTCTTGCTGTTTTCTTTGTCTTGTGTAACATATTACTGTATCAAGCAAGATGTTGAAGCAATATGTTGTAGTAGTCTAGTTTAATGGAAAGAAAAGAGCTTTGATTTTCATCAATTTTTTTTTTAATATGCCTTCTGAAGAATCACTCACTGTCTTTGGGTTTCTGTGCCCAGACACTACACTGCAGATGCAAGAGGTGTCTAGGCTATGAAATTTTGCATGACACTTGATGTGACTGTTGCAAGAGTCTGTGGCATTTCCTGTTACCATGGTTTAGAGACATTTTGTTTCACTCTTACTGTCTGGTTTTCTAGTCCCTCCCTTCCTCTTGTGGATATAATGATGACAATAGCAACCTGTTTCTGCATTGAATATGTATACGTGAATAACCTGTGGTTCCACTGAAAGGGGATCCACAAGAGCTAGAGTCATGATAGAAAGTAAGAGGCATCGATTATAAACTTGTAAATGCAATTCATTTATGCCCATGAATGACTCTTGAGTTGTTTGTTCTTTTTCTCCTTTTGGTCTGTTTGCCTACATTCTCCTTATTTGGTCATTCTGGGCTTAGCTTATTGTTTGGCAGATAGTACATATTGATTGGTTGTTTTTTTAAACTACATGGGGGGCAGAATAGTGTTACCATATATCCTCTCTTGCTTCCTAGGTTCTCCATATGCCATTTACAAGTTTGACGAGAACTATAAATCCAAAGTTTGTTTTTTGTTTTGTTTTTGGGGTTTTGGGGGTTTTGTTTTCTGTTTTTGTCCAAGAGAAGACACAACTATACCCATATTCTTTTTTAAAAGATTTTATTCATTTAAGTAACCTTTACACCCAAAATGGGGCTCGAACTCATGACCCCAAGATAAAGAATCGCACGATTTTCTGACTGAGCCGTCCAGGTGCCCCTGTACCCATATTCTTGAGGGGAATTTCTCACTTACGAACAGGTACATCTTAAAGACTGGCTTATCTATTTCATTGTCTGTCTTTGTACCACAGAGTACCCACTGACGACATACTAAGAACACCCATCTTCTGTGTACTATCTGGGTTTTATTGAAGAAGGTAGGCAGACTTATTTAGGGGGACTGCTTCAGTGGAGTTTTGCAATAGGGGAGAGAGATGAGGCTCTCAACTCTGAATACAATGAAGGAAAGCTAGCCAAGCAGCAGATTGGGGGGAGGTGGGTGACAGCAAATGGAAACTTACTAAGAAAGTAGGGTAATTCTGGGTGCCTGGGTGGCTCAGTGGGTTAAAGCTTCTGCTTTCAGGTCAGGTCATGATTTCAGGGTCCTGGGATCGAGGCCTGTGTCAGGCTCTCTGCTCGGCAGGTAGACTTCTTCCTCCTCTCTCTCTGCCTGCCTCTCTGGCTACTTGTGATCTCTCTCTCTGTCAAATACATAAAAATAAAATCTTTTAAAAAAAAGAAAGAAAGTAGGGTAATTCTTTACTAAACTGATGTAACAGGATTCTTACTGAAAGGCTAGGGTGATTAGCTGTTACCTGGGGGATATTAGAGGATGAACATTTGACTAGGGGTGGGGTGCCTGTGGCCAAATCAGCTTGACAGGATTCTTACTAACACTGGGCTCCTAGAGGACATGTCCCAGGACAGAAGCTGTTCATACTCAGGAGCCTGACTAAAGTCGGGTCCAGGAAAGAGTCTCTATTTAGATCGGGTCCTACCAATGAGGAGGGTCTCCCTTTCAACAATCAAGTAACCGCATCTGACTGTCCCTCGATCCTGTGAAGGCAGGAGTTGGATTTTTCATTTTTAGTAAGTTCCCTCTGGTTTACATATTTTTGTTGTTGTTGTTAATAGTTATAGATAGGTCTAAAAGCCCTAGTTGGATATTGTAAAGTTTGTCAGGAGTCACACTGTTTTTGATGTGAGTGAATGTGGTGAAAACCTCGATATAATAGCAAAAACATTTCAAATTTGAGCCTCCAAGAGGTTAGTCTGACAGATTTGATCTATAAATAGGACAGGTGGGTGGATGGGTGATCTCAGGTAGGCTTCACTGACTAAAGTGACTTTTAAAAAGTGATTTGAGGATAGATATTAGGTAGATTAGTAGGTTGTTCCTAGCGTGGGGGGGCGGCATGAAAGAAAATAGAGGCAAGAGTAGGCGGGGGAGACAAAGGGTTCACTTAAGAGGAAGGAGTGGGGACGGGACCGGGTGTGGGAGGAGAGGAGACTGAATATTCAAGTGGAAGTGCGATGAAGCCATCTGGAGACAGTTGTGCTGTGCACATGAGAGCGCCCCACCGATGAGGAGAACTGTGGGCAAGTCGCACTCCCAGAAGAAAGAATGGTGGCAGATCAGCATGTTTCTTTACTCAATAAGAAAGACTGTGAATGGGCAAAGCAAAAAATGAAGTGATCATCAAGTGATCATTCAAACCAGGACCCTTTAGGAGAAGAAAGGGGGACTCTACTTAATCCTTCCAGTAGCACAAAATGCGTGAGCTGGGACTATCCTGGGCAAAGTGGGATGGACCGTATCCCATTATTATTAAATATTCCATTTGGAGCTCATTCATAGATCACCAAGACAGGAGAAATTAAAATTCCGAGTTTGAAAGTGACACATCAAAGTCTTCCTTATAAAAAGAAACTGTAAATAGTTAAGTAGCATATTCTGGCCAGGATTAGCAGACCCGTTGCTGAGGCTGATTTGCAGGTGTTGGCGTTTTCATGGGGGTGGAGTCTAGGTTTAAATGAGGGACCATGTGCTGGACACTTCCCTAGTGCTGCCGCAGCGCGCCCGAAGTGCCCACACCCTGCTGTGGCTTTCACTCCCTGCCGGCAGTTGTAGGTTGGTGCTTAGCCTGGTTTCCATTTGGATTAATTTAAAGTAATAAGTACTTTGAGCATTCTGATGTTGCTGGCAGCTTTGTGCCTTTTGTGATGATAATTCAGTAATTTCAGAAAAGTTAGTTTGGAAGACTATTTTTCATTCCAGCTTTAACATAATACAGCTCACATCTCACTGTCTGTGCCAGTTGTCACTTTTCAGAAGCAAACAGATTTTTCACCATCCTGTTATTGAATTATCAAATATAGTCATTCTCATTTTGCATTCAAGTAAATTTTAAAGATGTTTTCAGCAGCATCATGCTTTTCAGATCCAGTTCCCGTTCTGCAGGGAATTGATGGCTAAAGAGTAATCATTTAATTTTCAGCTTTAAGTAAGAAAGATGAAATTTACTTTTGCTAGGGGTGAGATGGAGTGAACTTGGCAAATAATAATGATGTTTTTTATTTTTTTAAGCTTCAGAAAATCATTTAAAGAGATTCATGAAATGTTTACCAGTAATCTGACTTGAGCCCTTCTTTGGTTCACTTGCATTTATTATTCCTTTTTGCTAGAATGTTCTTTCCTCAGATAGCTGCACATCTCACACCCTTCCATTCTTTAGGACTTTGCTTAAATATCATCTCCTCAGTAAAGCCCTCTCGGTTACCCCATTCCGAAACCAGAGCCCTTGTCCAGATGCCATTCTTTCTTCCACTTCATTGTTCTAAATGACATTCTAGAAGCATTGTGATTGTTCTTCACACTTCTGAGATGTATAGTGCTGGAGTAACTAGAACTCTCTGATGAAATAAAAATGTGAGCTTGTCTAATACCTCAGGAACCCAGTCCTTAGGGAAGTGAAGTTTTTTTAATGTTAATTCACATGTAAATACGGTTACAGCCAATCTGATCTTGGTTTGGAGGGAATCTTGCTGGCAGCGGCTAAGGATGAAATAGAGCAGCACTGTTTCAAGTATAGCCGTCTGAGCCAAAGGCAGAAATCATTTTTTTTTCAACTGAAGACTTTGTACTACTGGCCCTGGAGACCCAAAAACCCTGCTTGCCTTCTAGTTGAGAGAGAGGAATGGCCTCATCTTAACCACCTCCCTGTATCAGTGAGCTCAGCCTGCTCTAAAGGAAAAAAAAAACACAAAAAAACAAAAAAACACCAGACTGGGAGAGTTAAACACCACACATTCATTCTCTCACGGTTCTGGAGGCTGGAGTCCCAAGATCAAGGCACTAGTAGGGCTGGTGTCTGGTGAGGGCTCTCCCCTTGGGTTGCAGAGGGCTGCCTTCTTGCTGTGTGCTCCCACGATCTGCTCTTTGTATGCACACAGCGGTAGGGAGATGGGCAGGGAGGTCACTCTTTAGTGTCTGTCCTCAGAAGAACTGTAATCTGTTGAACAGGGCCCCATCCTATGGCCTTGTTTTAGCCTTAATTACTTCCTTACTCCAAATACAGCTACACTTGGGAGTTAGGGCTTCAACGTACGAATTTTGGAGGAACACATGCATTCAGTCAGTAACATGCTGCATCCCAAATTATTTCTATTTCTGAGTTTAGTTCAGTTAAACTTTTTTTTTTTTTTTAATTTGAGAGAGAGTAGAGCAAGTGAGGGAGAACATGAGTGGTAGCAGGGAACCTGGTGCAGGGCTCAACTCCAGGACCCTGGGGTCATGAGCTGACCCGAAGGCAGGTGCTTAACCGACTGAGCCACCCAGGTGCCTCCAATTAAACATTTTTTGAGAACCTTTTAAATATATAGCTATTATACTGGGCACCCAGGAGGCTGAAGTGAATTATTCTATGCTCAAGAACTTTATATTTTAGTAAAGGAGATAAGCTGGACACAGCTAACCAGAAAATGTGATGAGTGTTTTTTTCTAAGTTTGAAGGGTGGTTGGAAATCTGCCAGACAGATTGATGTAGGAAAGGGACTTCCTAGGCCAGGAGATTAGTGTGAGCAAAGGCACGGCGTGTTCAAGAATGAGCAGGTCAACATGAATAATATTTGAAATGAAGTAGGGCATGGTGGACTTGAACCAGAAATGCAAAACTGCTTTGTGGTCTTCCCTCATGGTGCCAGTGTTATCTGAAAAAGGAGAGAATGATTAGTATGTTGATTTCTACAGTGAAGAAAAATAGGTTTTAAAAGACTAGAATGACTGGCATTTATAATCTACAACATGAAACTAATTGTGCAAATAAAAGATAGTGCTACAAAGCACATAATTAGTGGGATTATTTTAAGAGAATAAATTTTCTAGACAAAGTGAGGTAAACGTATACTTAGTGTCATATTTGAGAAATCAGGGTGAAATTTAAAATAGTGTGATTATGAGAATTTGAGAAAAATAGTATAGCACAACCTCAAGTAAAGAAAAAAATGAAAAATCTTTGTTTTTTTCCAGCATTCCTTAAGTTTCTATATAAAATTTCTAAAACTGTGGGTTTTTTTTTCAGATAAGTGTTTAAAAATTGCTATTTGCTTACCTTTCAGCCCCAAACAACAATAAAAACAGATAAAATGTAAGAAACAGTGGTTTTCAGAGTACTGGGCCTCAGGCAACAAAAGAAACTAATCCCTAATGAATGGGAAAAGAAGTGAATATCACAGCTTACTGTTTTAATTGAATTTCCAGACCCCTGTTCAGAATTACAATTAATAAACCCAACAGATCAAAGCATAAAAATGCTCAATATAAAAGAAGGCAGAAAAAAAAGGAAATGGGGAAGAAACAATGGGTGAGACCAAGAGAAAACTAACAGCAATGTGCTAGACATAACCTTACAAATAGTGGTCAAAAGAAAGTCAGAGTGACTTCAGAGCAAGGATATTTCCAGGAATAAGGAAGGTCACTTCATAATGACAGAGGAGTCATTTCGGCAAGAGAACTTTAGAATCCTAAATTTATGTACCAAATAGAGAACAGAGCTTCAAAATTAAAAAGAAAAAAAAAGATAAAATTGCAAATAAAAATAGAGACAGTTCCATAATTAGAGATGTGTAAATACTTCTTTCTGAATAATTGGTAGAACAAGTAGACAGAAAATGAATGTGAATATCAGAAACTCAGACAACGCCATCAACCAGTTTGACCTGACATTTATGGGACACTCCAACCAGTAACAGCCAAATACACTTTCTTCTCATTTGCACGTGGGAGCGTTTATCAAGAAAGATCACATTCTGTGTCATCAAACAAGCCTCGGTAAGTACATAAAGGATTCCAGTCATGGAAAGCATGTCCTCTGGTCATGAAGGAACTGTAACAGCAGTGAATAATAGAAAGGTTTCTGGAAAATCCTCCAAATTTGGAAATCAAATAACATACTTCAGAATAAACCATAGAATCAAAGAAGAAATGAATGGAATTTTAAAAGCAATTTTGGCTAAAGAAAATACAGCAGATCAAAATGCCACTAAAGCAGTATTTAGAGGGAAATTTGTAGCCTGAAATTCCTGTAACATGTTGGGAAAGAAGAAAAGTCTCAAAGCAATGACCTCAGCTTTTCACCTTAAGAAACTGGAAAAAGAAGGGCAAATTAAATCCCAAGAAGGAGACTAAAGACAGAGAGCAGAATGCAGTGATATAGAAAACAGAGAAGCAGTAGGGAAAATCAATAAAATCAGAAGTTCATTTCTTGAGAAGGTCAATAAAAGAAATACATCTCTGGCCAACATTTGTAGGTTGAGTAAATTTGGATTTATATTGTCAAGGTTCAGAGAACAAGGAACAACATTCTCTTTACTAGGTGGAGAATCAGTGATTAAGTTAAAATAAATACATTTATATAAAAAAGGTTTAAAATTGGAATGTAGATATAGTTCTCAGCTATCTCAAAAGCATGTTGTACCAGTGAGGCACACTTACTGCTTTGAGTCTCATAAAATCATCTTAACCTCCGCTCTTGACTTTTCTGGCCAGAGAACATCCCATTGTTTTAGAACATCTACGTAACTCCAGAACGCCCTTGAGTCCTGACGCTTTCTCCTCTGGATGGCAGTAACTCTCCAAAACAGAAACTACATATTGACAGCTGGTGGTCCAGACTCAGCCCTGAGAGCTGGTATATTTGGTCTGCATGGTTAAGAGTTGCCATAGCTGGGGAACGCCTGGGTGGCAGAGTTGGTTACGCATCTGACTCCTAGCTTCCGCTCAGATTGTAATGTCAGGGTGGTGAGATCCAGCCCCCCGGCAGGCTCCAGGCTCAGCGGGAAGCCAACTTTATACTCTCTCTGCTTCTGCCCCTCCTGCGCGTGCTCTCCCTCCGCACCCCCTCCAATAAAGAAATAAATCTTAAAAAAAAAGAAAAAGAGTTGACATAGCTGATAACCCAGAGCCCACGTTTCTCCATGCTGATAATGAGCAGCTGGAAATGACTGGTGGCCTTTTCCTTACACGCCCCTTTAGGGTGTTTGCCTTATTCAGTGGCATCACCGCAAGGCTCGGCAGCGGTCACAGCACCACATGGAAGGAAAGTGAGGTGCCCAAGTTCACACAGCTAGTAAGTCAATGACTAGTGTCTGAACACAAGCGTGTCTGAATTACTTTAAGCTCCTTCCTTCAGAACTCCAAGAACAGGGCTATTTTTATCTGTCATTTCAGTTGAAAAAAAATCAATATCCATAAATATTACATGATGCTTCCTATAGAGCCCCGGGCAACAAGTTTATCACATTATTTATATTATGCAAGATTTACATTCATTTGTCATTTCTACTAAATTTCTTAAGTCTGCATTCAACCTAGGATACTTTCTCATTTCTTGTTTTTTTATTTTTTTATCTTTTTAGAAGAGGTATTTTTTTTAAAGATATTTTAATTTATTTTAGTATTTATTTTTTAAAGGCAATCTCTGTGCCCATCGTGGGGCTTGAAATCATTGACCTGGAGAACAGGAGTCATATAATCTATTGTCTGAGGTGCCCTTGCGTCCTCATTTCTAAAATGTTGTCATCTCTTGTCTTACATTGTCCAAATAGGTTACCAGTGAGTTACTGAGAAATATATTCATTTTAACACCAGTTTCCTATTTGAATACTTCAACATGATTCCCTTCTGTGAAAATAAGTAACACTCCCAGAGAATAAAGTTAGGCAGTGATGTCTTTAGGTTTCTGTTTTCAGGAGGAACATAGAATTTAAACTTCACTTGAATAAAAATTGCCATTTATTTAGATAACAATTTATATCTTTCATCAAGAAACAAATGTCTCTTCCCTACAAAGATAGGCTTGTATATTTTAGCTTAATAAATATTTACTTTTTGTCTGAACAGATTAAATTCTTTAATCCCAGACTGTTTGTGTCTGTGTAAATAGTATTGTTATCAGACTAGAGCTAGTGTTTTCGGTTTTCCACACACTGACTACATGACAAATAATTAAATACATCAATTACACAAAAACCTATTGGGATTAAATACTAATATATGCTATGAGTTAATGAACATCTGTGGTATGTGCCATGTATTTTGTTAAAAACACAGTATTAACCCTCACCGCTCTAGCTTTATTTTAAAAGAAATCTCACAGCTTCGTGTTTTTAATAAAAATCTCTTTTGTTCAAAACTTTCTTTTCCGCAGTAGGTGGGGGTAGTGGTACTGGTCGTAAGGGACCATTGTTTACCATCCCTGTGGATTAAAGAATGAACAAAATACCAGAAGAGTTAGGTACAGAGGAAGTGGTAGAGACTTGACTATCAGACAGATCTTGGGCAAGTTACTTTCCCTCAGCTCTCTTCTCTGTAAGGACTGGAATGCCCTCCTCATAGATGGCCTATGACAGAAATTTCTTTAAAGGCCCAGCCCTATACTTGGTCCATAATAGGCACTGGATAGATGGTGCTATCCCTTCCCATCATCCCCAAAATGACTTTTATGGTTTTTACTAACATGAAGACATATTATACGGTGACCATGTATTCTAAGATGAATATGATAGCATGTAGCTTAGTGTAAGCAAATGGTAGGAGCACACTGGAGAAATTGAAGGATTCATTGTGTTAGGAACCTTTACAATAGGTGACTTTAATTGGGCTCTGACCAAGAAAACTAGAATCACAGAAACTCTTTGAGCCTGGTATATTTGCACTGAATTTTGGTCAGATGCCTTTATCAGGTGTAGTTACGGTACAGTGGAAAGTCTGTGTGGCTCAAAGATACCACATTTTAGGTAACTCACAGCAAAGTGTAGTTCAGTAATAGTCTTGTACATGAAGGCCCTGACTGAGATCATCGTGGAATAGAAGGACCACTGGATTAGAAGTCAAAAGTATGTTTCTCAGCACCCTGAGTGACCTTTGGTCAAGTTGCTTTTCTTCTTTTGTTTTTCCTTAGTGCTCAAAGGAGGGAGCTGGCTTCCATCTTGGAGATCCCAAATGCAGTGTGCCAGTGCCGTTCAGTGTTGTAATGGGATTGCCTTGTACCAGAAAAACCTCTTGAGAATGGGATTAACTATAGCTTTAGAGCCAGCAGAGGGAGCACAAAGCATGAATTTATGTTGGGGTCTTAGGAAAATTGGGGGGTTTTATGTGGTTAAATATTAACCCCAGTTCTTAAAACAGGAGATTATTTCTTATAGGTTATGCCCAACTTCATTTGAGCTCTAATTTTATCTGGAAATGATGATATTTTTGCAATCACATATAGAATTCTACGTCTATAATTACTGGCAGTTATAAGAAAGAGCTGTGTTCTAAAAGGGCATTTAATAGTGATTATTTGTGAGGATTACTTGGTTTATGTCCTGTATTGTTAAATACATTTTAATTAAAAACATTGTGATTTTCTATCAGAAGCATCTGATTGGTACTCCTAGTAATTCTGCTGTTTGAACTTAACCCAGAACTAAATGGGACTCTGCCTTCGAACAGTACAGGGTTTTAAAGTCCTGTTTAAGTGATACCCCATTTATCTAGTGTTCCTGGGGACTTAGGAGTTCCACATACTCCAGATAACAAAAGTGTGTTTCATGAAAGCACTACCTTGAAATGGTTTGAGAGTATTTTAGATAAGAGATCTTGCAGTTGCGGTCTTTCTGGAGTTTTTAATTGCAAGACCTCGTGTACCTTTGGGACCTGATACTGCAGAGTAGTCACTATAAACACGGACCTTGTGTTAAACAGTAGTGGAATTCTGAGTTTGCTCTTACTTTAAAGTCAGAACTCTTTTCCATGTTTTTGGTTACACTTGATTTTTTTCCTTTTTATTATTATTAATTTTTTTTTTACTTAGAAATTTTAGCTAAGGAGGCTAGTAATTTAGCTTGTTGAGAATTGTGTTAAGTCAGATTAATAAGACTTTGAGTTAAAGTTTATAGCTTTCCGTTGGGCACTGATTCATACATGGAAATCTTTCTCTCTGTATTTGTGGTTTGGGCTTATGTCTTTAGGGGAGGGGCAGGGGCTGCTCCTATATTTGAGAATGAGTCATGGTAGAGGTGGGTTTCCTATGAAGTTACTATAAATATGTATTTAGTTTCTTGGTTTTTCTAAAAAGTCTTTCTAAACTTAAAAGTGTATTTTTCCACCAATATCAGCCATATTTTTTAAGAACTTGGCTGATCAGGATATATTTGTTTAAAAAGAACATGGGGAAGGGGCGTAACTAACTCAACTGTGTATGCACAGTAGGCCTTGCCGAAGAGTTCAAAAGAATAGAAATGAAAAAAAAAAAAAAGAATAGGAATGGACATTTGTGTCCTTGGAATTATGTTCAGAGAAGAAACGGGATAAATATACAAGCAAAAGATAAAGGAAGATCTTTATTAAAAGCATATAGAGCAAGTATAAATTAGTAATTAAGTACACAGGTTGAAAGGAAGTTGAAGTACAAAGTTTTCATAAATCTAAAGATTTTTTAATAGTAATGAGTCTGGCAGAAGTTGAAAAAAGGCATTTACTAGTAAAGACTTATAATTCCAATTAAGACTTCCTGTTCCTATAGCCCTCCCAAAGACTAATTATATTTGCTAAATTAAGATTAAGAGCTAAGCAAAAGAAATTCCAAAGTTCTCATTGGGATCCCCACATTAAGGATTCAACACCTGGAAAATATCTTCCTGGTACATGGTGTTACAATAGAAAAGTAGGTATTCTGCAGCACTTTATAAATACAGTGATTAGTGTCATGTTTCCTGTGACTGTCTTTGTAAAAATCTGGCATATAGTAAACATACTTGATTTGGTAGGCTTCCCCTGAGAGGAAATTTCTTTATACTTAGGAAGTGCCTTCCAACTTGTGATAGTAACTTCTAAACTGTCCTGAGTCCTCTTGTGTTCACTGGGGGATAATCCCATTTGCCAGACGAATTTTGTCATTAAATATTATTTCAGTCCTAATTGTTACCATAAATTAGTGACATTGTGCTACAGAATTCAGGGTTTTTTTGTTGTTTTAAGTGGACAGGTCTGCTGTCTGCTTGGCGTGTAGTTTTCTCAAGGGACGAAGAAAGTAACTGAGAAAGAGAACCTGAGCTTTTTCCAGTCAGGAAATCTGTTTCTGTTTATTACATAATACCCTTGAAAATACCATAAAACTTCTAATAAGTTTTTTATCTTTTGAGATTGTGTACTAATTAAAACATACTTTGGGTCTTTCATTATACTTAAGTTTATATAAGAATATCATTTTTAAGTATAGTATCCAGTTAAGTGTCCATTTTTAAGTATAGTATCCAGTTAAAATTAGGGATAAAGTTTTTCCTTTGAGATAAGTCAAATTACAAAATTTTTAATTAGGTCATTCTTACTAAAAAGATTTCTAACCACGTTTAGCCAAAGTTGGAAAAATCTACTTAAGAAAACAAACCTTTTGCATTATGTCTTACTAGACATTTTTCCACTGAATGACTTTAAAGCTAAAAGCACACATGAACACATTTGTAAAAAATAAAACTGACTTTAACCTAAAGACGGAATCTCTTATTTCACTCACTCACATTTTTCATAACGTAGGGACCAAATTGTGTATTGACAGATCGTGCATTTTATCCATTACTTTCAAAATATTTTTACTTGTAATAATTCATGTAACATGATTTTTAAATTTCTTAATTATCTTTCAGTTTTCCCTTAATGACTTCCTGATTTTGTTACCTTAACCTGTAGAAATTCAATTCCCAAGTTTCAGCATTTTTTTAACAAGACCCATTGTTTAGTCAGGTACCTTGCTCTGTTGCATGACTGTTTTTTTGTTCTCTGAACAATTTTTGGTTATGCAGTTGTACAATGAAAACCATGCTGGACATCATAACCATAATATCAGATTCTCACTGAGATACCAGTAGTGTGTGTTTTTGTGGCAATAAGCTTAGATTCTCCAGTCCCAATTCAAAGTGTGCCCTTTTGGTAGGAACTGCCCTTACTAGGTTTTATAGATGCATGTCATTGTATCTTTTGCTTTTACCTTCAGGGTTTTTCCAGATGAATTACTGAATTTTTCTTAGAGTGTTGAAATATGGAGCAAGTGTGAGGATTCTAGCTGTTCAAGTGTGAGGATGGACATTAGTTTTTGTGCATTGCTGTCTGTTCTGGTCGTCCACTAAACATTTGCATTTTCACAGTACTCCCTTCATGTCATGTCAGCTGTTTATTGGTGCTGAGGTTTCCTATTTTGTACTCTGCCTTACATGCCATAAAATCAATGTCATTTTAGCACTGGTCCTGGATGGAAATGAGTTTTAAGCTATTTATTATATATGTAAAGTAATGTATATGGTTATTAAGTCAATTAAATGTGAATGGGCAGTTTATTCTCCTCTGACCTTGCTCCTTTTATAAATGTCAGTGCTCTTAAATGAAGATTATTATGTAGATAACTATCTCCTTCATTTTAACTTTAGATGCTTAAAAATAAGAATTTTTTTTTTTAACGAAAAATAAAGATCTCGTGTTTCCAGTTTTGTAAGGTAGGAATACTGATGTCTTTGCAGTTTCTTTTAGTGGAGTAAGAAAGGCAGAAGACAAAAAGAAGAAAGATAATCATTAGTAGCAAGCATATTTTACACCCTGTTATATGCAGAGAACTCTGTAAAAAATACTAATTAACAAAGCCTAAGTCGGGGCGCCTGGGTGGCTCAGTTGGTTAAGCGACTGCCTTCGGCTCAGGTCATGATCCTGGAGACCCGGGATCGAGCCCCACATCGGGCTCCCTGCTCAGCAGGAAGCCTGCTTCTCCCTCTCTCACTCCCCCTGCTTGTGTTCCCTCTCTAGCTGTGTTTCTGTCAAATAAATAAATAAAATCTTTAAAAAAAAAAAAAAAGCCTAAGTGAACTTAGCATTTGGGAAGAAACCCCCAAGTTCACAATACACATGATGTGTTCTATGTATTATAAAACATACATATAAGTATATAGCAATCGAACATGAAGCAGCATATTAAATAATGTATTTTGAGAGGAAAAGTCTGGGAAGTTGCTAATTATATTCTATAAATACAAGGGGACATATTTCATAAGATGAGTAATAATCTTTATGGACATTGATGAGTTTTTATTTTACCAAAGGTGTTTAGGTCCTCAGGTTTTTCCCACATTTATTAGAGCCATCCAACATCTGTTCCCTTCTCCCTCATCTCCGGTTTGGTCTGTCTTCCACAGAGGCTGCCAGGCTCTTGCTGGCAATTATGGGTCTGCTCGACTTTCTCTGAATAGATAGGAGTCTTCAGGAGAAGCAGGGAATTGGTATGAGAAAAAAAAATTTTTTTTATGTGAGCAGACTAGTATTTTAAAAGTAGTAGACATCACCTTAGACTCCTCCTGCAGCCGGACACGGGCGCACACAGGCACGCACGCTGGGGCATGTTCTCCCATTCTCCCAGTACAAGCACGCATACCTTTAGGTTCAACCAGTAGCCCGCGCTTATTGTTGTAACGAGATACTATTCACCAATGGACCATATGGTATATGATATTTACTTTCTTAGTCTATCTGAAAAATCTTCATTGTAACCTTTAGAATAAAAATGTATCAGGGTTCGAAATTCTCTGTTTGTGTCATTTTCATTCTGCATTTGGAAAGCGTTGCTCACTGTTTTTGTAGCTGTCAAGATGTCTAATGCCGTAGTAATTCTTGATAGTTTGTGTGTGACCCTCTTTTTCTCTCTCTCGGTTTCTAGGACCTTCTTTTGTCTCCAGTGTTTCAAAATTCCAGTCATATGCTATCATGTGTGTGTTGGGGGGGGTTCTTTGTTTTTACCTATTTTCTGGATTCTTGGAGGGCTCTTGCAGGAAAGTCATGTATTCCAGTTTTGAAAAATTTCCTTGAAATAATTCTTTAGTAATGTCCACTTTTTTCTTCTTCCTATTCTTTGTTCTCTTAAAATATCCTCTGCTAAACTTTGTGGATCATTTCTTGGCCATTTTTCTGTTGCTTGCCATCTCTTTGTCTTTTCTGCCCCACTTTCTGGGAAAGTTCAGATTTGTTTTCTAACTCTTTTATTGATGTTTTCATTTCTGCTTTCATAGTTGCACTTTCTAAAAGTTCTTTTTTGTTCCCCGATATTCCTTTTTATACCACTTCCTCCTTGTTTCACAGCCGACATGTTTACTTCCCTCCCTTAGTTTAGTAATTGTAACATTTGGGGGAGTTTTCAGCTTCTCCCTGCATGATCTCTGTTTCATTTGGGTTCCTTTTTTCTTGCTTTCTTGTCATTTTAGTGGCTGTCTCTGGTGATCTTTGGCAGAGTTCATAGTTAAAAGTGAGGCACTAAAGAACTGACTGTAAGCTCTGTGTGCTCCGTTGGGCTTTATTGACTGGTGGGTTCCTTAAGACTGTTCTAGCTGGGCTGGGTTTCTTGAGAACCACCCCCTTTCCCCCACTCAGTATCTATGGAGTATTTTTATTATACTTCTAAGTTTCTCCTGAGAGTAGTCCTCAGTATTTTCCCTGAATGTACAAATTGAGCTGACAGCACTCTCTGAGGCAATTCCATAGGCGGGGGGGTTGCTGAAGGCAGAGGTTTCAGTGTTTAAACCTCCAGACTCTTACTTATTTACCCCTTTCAGGACAGCACACCCATCCTTAGTTGTGTCTTTTATCTCACAACCGACTTTCTGCTTCATCCTTTCAATAGTGAACACTTCTCTTCTTCTGGCAGCATAAAGGAAGGCGCTCATTGGGCTGAGCAGGGGAGGAGAGGGGAACTGAAAGTCTGACTTTTTTAATACAGATTTTCAGTCTCTCTTCCTATCTATGGCCTCGCCTGTACCCCACTTTTTAATACCTGGCACTTCTATTTACCTGAGCCTTGCCGGAGTTCCAGAGTACAAATACATAGTGTCTAGTCTTCCTTCACTTCTGGCTTGGTTTTGAGCCTTTCCTGGTCTCTCTTTTTTCCCCTCTACATTCAATACCGAGTTTTCTCATCCATTGCAATGGCTTTAAATTGCAGTTACATGTTTTTAGTTCTCAAATGCATACCTTTAACTGAAATCTGTTTCCTGAGCCAGAATGTCTACCTGAAGCTCTCACTGGGGTAACAAACAGCATCTCACACTTACCATATCCAAGAGGGAACCTTTGATACTCTCCTTAGAACCTATTCGCTGGCGGCACCTGGGGGTACCTGGGGGCTCAGTCATCAAGTGGCTGCCTTGGGCTCAGGTCATGATCCCAGGGTCCTGGGATCGAGCCCCTCATCAGGCTCCCTGCTTAGCAGGAAGCCTGCTTCTCCCTCTCCCACTGCCCCTGCTTTTGTTGCCGCTCTCACTGCCTTTGTCTCTGTCAAATAAGTAAATAAAATATTTAAAAAAAGAACCTATTCCTTGTAATGCTTTTCCTTTCTCAGTAAATGATATGCTCATCATTCCATTTGCTTAGGGTAAAAATGTTGATGATATCCTTGACTCTTTTCCTCTTATATCCCAAATCCAGTTTGGCAGCAACCCCTCAGCTTTGCTATCAACTAGTTTTGAACACATAGGAAAAATATTGGAGAATTACTCAGGAAAAACTAGAACTGTAAGTCAGTTGTATTTCTAGCTAAGTGAGACAGAATATTTGTTTTTCTAATGTAGCAAAATATTGAAAAAAGATAATGTCCTGACCATAAAAAAACTAGGTATTTGTCTAAAGAGTCAGAAACCAGATAAACTTTGAAATTTTAAACTTAACAAAAGTACTATTCCCAGCCCCACCCCACCCCACCCCATGGAATTTTCACTTTGTTTCACTAAGTGAACCGGTGTTGGGTACCTGCTCTATACCAAGCATTCTTCCAGGCACTGGGTTTAAAGCATTGAACAAAATAGGTGAAAATTCCTGCCATCATGGCACTTACATACTAGTGCAAGAGTTAGGAAACTTTCTTTGAAGGGCTAGATAGTAAATATTTTAGGCTTTGGCTGCCAGATGGTCTCTGTCACAGCTATTCAACTTTGCCATTGTACCATGAAAGCTGCCATGACAATAAATGAATGGATGTGGCTGTGTTCCAATAAAACTTTATTTGCAAAAACAGATGGTGGGCCAGATTTGGTCTGCAAGGTATATTTTGCACACTTTTGTTCTAGTGGATGGAAACAATAAAAACATAAGAAAAGCATATAGTATTTCAGAAAGTGGTAGGTAGCATGGGGAAAAATTAAAGCAATGGAAAGAAAATAGGATGTGCCAGGGTTGGGTTCCAGCTTTAACTTGCGTGGTTGTGGTAGCCCTCAAAGTAGAGATGTCGTTTGAACAGATACTTTAAGATGAAGGAGTAAGCCATACCAGACTCTAGCATGTATAAAAAAGGAGGTTTGTTTTAAGGGATGTTCAGTGGAGGATAACCCACAAAGAAATGCAGGTGTTGGAGTTCCATAGATGAGGTTCCAGAGACTTGTACTGAGGAGTCAGCACCTCCAGAGTATTTTCTCTGCCTCCTTCTATGTTTGTGTCTTTCTCTTTCACTGTTTCAGCATAAGTTCATTCTCTCTCTTGCATGTGGGTTTTCTCCATGAAGCTAAATCATGACCATAGGCACCTCCTGATTCATATCTCTGCAGTCTTCTAACCAAGGGGAAAAGCAATCTTCGTCACTGTTTCCAGGTAGAAAAAAATCTTAGGGAAAGTTTCCATCTAGCCCAACTTACAGCATATTTCCATTGAGCTATCTTTGTTATCCAGGGAAGGGATATTATAATTGACTCAGCCTTGTGTCATGAAGTCACTTTTTTTCAGGAGAGTGGTTAGTTCTGTTCTTGAAAGAGAGGAGTAGGAGTGAATCATGAAGGATAGAAATGGAATAGTCACCATAGTCAGTAAACAAATCTCCTGATAAGAGATAATAAGGTGGTTATGAGTACAAAACTGGAAGCCAGATTACCAAGGTATAAATTCTAGCTCTTCCACTTATGAGAAGTATAATCCTTGGCAAATTAATTCACCTCTCTAATGCCTTAGTTTCCTTTGTGTAATGTCATGAAAGTATTAGTACCCTCTTAAGCTTATTGTATATTAATTTAGTTAATAATTATAAAAGATTAGTAAAGTGCTTTGCACAGAGTATGTTCTCAATAAGTGACAGCTACCATCATTTTATTAGTTCTTCTCAGCATAGAAAAGGATAACCAGCGGGATCCATCGGAGGAGTTTACGGTTGCCTCAACATTCCTTTTTTTTTTTTTTTTTTAAGATTTTATTTATTTATTTGACAGAGAGAAGCACAGCGAGAGAGGGAACACAAGCAGGGAGAGTGAGAGAGGGAGAAGCAGGCTTCCTGCCGAGCAGGCAGCCCGATGTGAGGCTCGATCCGGGGTCTCCGGGATCATGACCTGAGGCAAAGGCAGTCGCTTAACCAACTGAGCCACCCAGGCGCCTCAACATTCCTTGATCAGTCAGCCAGTATACTATATTTAAAAGACTTAAAAAGAAAGCCATATGACCATCTTTGTAGGTACAGAAGAGCATTTGACAAAATTCAGCACCTATTCCTGATTTTTTTTAAAAAATCAGTTAACAAGGAATAGAGGGGATTTCCACAACATGATAAAGGGCATCTTTGGATGATTTATAGCTAAATTCCTACTTAATGGTAAAATCCTGAATATATTCTTTCCTAGAAGGGTCAAGAAAATGGCAAGGATATTCACTCTCACATTTAATTTAACATTGTATATTAAGGTCCTAGGCAGTGCAGTGAGTCAAGAAAAAGAAATTTTGTAAATTCAGATGGGAAAAGAACACTTAAAACTGGCTTTATTCACATGAAACATGGTCATATGTTTTTAAAAAGCCTAAAATCTGCAGAAAATTGGAAGAGATAAGTTTAACAAGGTCAGAGGATACAAAGGTCAGCATATAACAGTAATTGTATTCTGATATTCGTGTGATAATCAGAAATCAAAATTTAAAAGCAGTACTGTTTATGGTAGCATAAAAAGATGAAATAACTTGGGAAAAAAGCATAACTAAAATACATGCAAAATGTGCATACCTAAAACTAAAATATTGCTGAAAGAAATTTTAAAAGACCAGTCAAATCACTATGTTGTACACCTGAAATTAATATATCACTGTGTGTCAACTGTATTTCAATAATAAATTATTTAATTAAACATTTTTTTAACAATTAAAAACTTACATAAACAAGGTGATCCCATGTTCACGGATTAGAGACAGTATCGTTAAGATCCTGACATTTATCTATACATTTAACACAGTCCTAATCAAAATCCCACCAGACTCTGGTAGAAATTGACAAGTTGATTCTAAAATTTATGTGGATATACAAAAATCCTAGAATACCCAAAAGCAATTTTGACAAAGAAAACTTAAGGAGAACTCACTACCTGATTTCAAGATGTACTATAAATTACAGCTAATGCAATCCAGGGTAGTGTGGTGTTATTGGTATGCAGTAGATTTATAGACCAATGGAATGAAATAGAGTCCAGAAATAGACTCATGCGTATATGGTCAATGAAATTTTGACGAGCCTGTCAAGGTAATTTAAGGGGGAAGGAATAGTCTTATCAACTAATGGTGCCCGAACAGTGAAATATTCATATGTAGTATTCATATGAAACATTCATATGCAAAAAACCAACCCGAGAATTTAAACCTTGCCTCTTATTTCATGCCGTCCAAATGGAGCGCAGACCTTAAATAGGAGAGTTAAAACTATAAACCAAATACAACAAATCATGGGAGAAAATCTTTGGGATCTTGGGTTAGGCAAAGATTTCTTAGAACACAAAACACAGATCTTTCTTTAAAAGTTGATGAATTAGGGGCGCCTGGGTGGCTCAGTTGGTAAGGCAACTGCCTTCGGCTTAGGTCATGATCCCGGAGACCGGGGATCGAGTCCCACATGGGGCTCCCTGCTCAGTGGGAAGCCTGCTTCTCCCTTTCTCACTCCCCCTGGCTGTGTTTCTCTCTGTCAAATAAATAAAATCTTTAAAAAAAAAAAAAGTTGATGAATTGGACTTCATCAAATTCTAAAATTTTGCTCATCAACAGGCACTGTTAAGAAAATGAAAAGAGGGTGCCTGGATAGCTCAGTTGTTTAAGTACCTGTCTTCAGCTCAGGTCATGATCCCAGGATCCTGGGATCTAGTCCTGCTTCCATCGGGGGCCCTACTCAGCCAGGAGTCTGCTTCTCCCTCTAGCCTCCCCCCTGCTCGTGCTTACTTGCATTCTCTCTCTTTCTCTCCCTCCCTTGCAAAAATAAATAAAATCTTAAAAAAAAAATAATAAAGAAAGAAAAGAAAATGAAAAGAAAGACCACCCACCCATCCCACCCCCCACTGCTGGTCTGGGAGAGATTATTTACAAAAAAATACCTGATAAAGGACTTATATCTAGAATATTATAAAGAACTCTTTAAAACTCAGCAAAAAAGAAGGAAACTGCCCATTGTTTTAAATGGGCAAAAGACTTGAATATGCATTTCACCAAACAAAACTAGGAGCACAGGAAAATTCATTAGGGGAATGCAAGTTAAAACCACAGTGAAATATTCACACCCACAGGAAGGGCTAACGCGAAACAGACTGGCTTAGCAGGTACTAGCAAGTATGTAGGACAGATGGGCCTTTTCTTTCTTTTTTTAAATTTTATTTATTTATTTGACAGAGACAGACATGGTGAGAGCTGGAACACAAGCAGGGGGAGTGGGAGAGGGAGAAGCAGGCTTCCCGCCAAACAGGGATCCCGATGCAGAACTCGATCCCAGGACCTGGGATCATGACCTGAGCTGAAGGCAGACGCTTAATGACTGAGCCACCCAGGTGTCCCAGGTGGGCCATTTCTAGCCTACAACCTAGCAGTTCCACTTTGAGGTATTTATTCAAGAGAAATGAAGACGTTTGTTCACAAAGAAACTTTCATGAGAATGTTTACAGCAGCTTTATTCATAATGGCTCAGAAGGGGACACAACCCAAGGGTCTATAAACTAATAAATAGGTAAACAAATTGAAGTTTGTTCATGCAGCGGAAAGCTGCTCGGCAATAAGAAGGAATGAATTACTGATATACCAAACAAGATGGATGGAATGCTAAAGTGATAGAAACCAGACACAGAGGAGTACACATGGTATGATCCCATTTACCTGAAATCTAGGAATGGTAGACCTGCAGTGACAGGAAACAGGTGGGTGGTTGGTGGTTACCTGGGGTCAGGGAGGGCTGTGCTGGAGCAGGGGATTCAGGGCAGAGGGGTGCAGGGAGCGTCCTGTGGGAATGGAAACATTCTACATCACAGTTATGGTGATGAGTCCCGTGAATGTTTCACTTTCTCAAACCTTATCGAATGGTACATTTAAAATTGGTTAATTTGAGTCTATGTTGATGATTCCTCAATAAAGCTGATTAAAAACAGGGTAAGCTTAGTGTGAGACTATATTGAAGTGTTGGTTGAGGTGCGGAGAAGTTAGCGTAGTTCAGAGGGAGGGTGAGCACAGGTGAGAGGGATCCTTCACAGCCAGGACTGAATGGGCAGCAGGCACTCGGGCCTTGAAGGATAGGCAGTGTCTAGGTGCATAGAGAGGAGGAAGGCGGGGTTCCTGCATGTAGAAGGAGTCACTACAGAGGAGAAAGTCTCAGGCGTGGCATAAAATTTGGTTTCTATCCGCAGCTCTGCTCTTAATAACTTTAATAATATTTTGTATTTCTTGACATTTTAAAATAGCTCTTTAGGATTTGTCAGAATTGAGTTTACTATACTGTGTAACTTTAACCTCAGATGAACTGTTAACTCTGCATCTCAGTTTCCTAGCTTCCCATTCTTCTGTGGAGTTGAGGTACCCCTCGTCTCTCCAGTGACCACCATGATGAGGGAAGGATGGGGGCGTGGAGGGAAGGTGACTACAAGTTGTGAGGAGGCAAGGCTGTCGTGGGGAAGGTCTACAGTTATCAGGGAGGGAGCCCCCCTGCCACCTAGGTAGTGACCCTTCTGTGTTTCCTCCCCTTCATGGTCTTACTCTAGCTCTTTTCTCCCCCACTGCACACTTCCTCACACCTGGCTTCTCTGTCAACCATTGGGGTTCACTTGAGCCTCCTCCTCCACTGCAAGAAGGGTTTATGGTAAGGTCACCATTGTTTTCTTTCCTTGGGCCAAATCCAGTGACTTTGTTTTTTGTTTTTTGGTTTTTTTTTTCTTTAATCCTTCTTTACCTTTTGACAGTGATGACCACTCTCCCCTTGAGATTATTCTCTTGGCTTCTAGAAGGTCTTTCACTTTTTGTTCTTCCACTTCCATTTGTCTAAGGCCCCTTTGTTGTTTCCCCTTTTTAGTCTTGGTGTCTCCCAGAATTCTGACCTTGTCCTTTTCTCACTTGACGCATTGTCCTTGTGTGGTCACGTGTACTTGTGCAATGGCAGCTGAGGCCATAACCCTCAAACTTCTCACCTCTGTCCCGCGCACCAGCTTTGTATTTCTGAACTGCCTGTCTGGGTATTTCCTACCGTCTCCCATCCGGATACTCCTGCGCATCTCTGGCTTTCATGGCAGAATCATTAGGAGCACAGATTCTGGAACTTTCCTGACCTAGCCACTTAGTAGCCCTGTGCCTTGAGCAAAGTACTTAACTCCTCCCTGCCTTGATTTCATCCTCCTTAAAAACCAAAGCCAGGATGGATATCAATAGTGCAGACCTCAGCTGATGATGTGATGAGCAGTGAGCCGTGTGTGTGTGTGTGCGTGTGTGTCCTGGTAGCTCCCACTGGGACACAGCTGTGGGCTTCCTGGGCCTCTGCCTTCTCTGACACTCTTCTGTTTCTAGCACATTCAGTCACGTTCTCAGCCAGCCACTGTTTCCCAAGTTGGGAACCTTGGAGTCACCCGGGACTCCCTTTTGTCACTATCTCTGTTGTCTCTCTACCTTCCTAGTGGCTCATACTACCTTAACTTGGTTACCTCCTCCTCTCTTATTTTGAGCAGTGAGGTTAGCTAAAGGATATTTCTGCCTGTGCACTTGTTCTCTTGTCAACCCTTGTCCATCCTCCCCTCGAGGGGTGGAGGGATCTTTCCGAAACAAACACAGTAGTGATGTACGTGTGTCTCACTGCTTGGGCCTGTATTTTTCAGACTTTGCTTCCCAGAGCCCTGGGATTCTGTGGCAGGAACTGGATGGCCGCCATGGGATGAGTGCACAGTGGGGAGAGATCGAAGACACATATGAACAAGGACTGATCACTTCCTGTGCATCTCTTGCCCCATACTCCCCACCTGAACACTAGACACAGCAGCTTTGTTTCTGTCTCTCCTGCTGTCATAAACACCCCTGGCTTTCGAGGGGCACCTGGGTGGCTTAGTCGAGCACCTGGTTCTTGGTTTCAGCTCAGGTCATGAACTCATGGGCTCTGCACTCAGCGAGGAGTCTGCTAGAGATTTTCTCCTTCTGCCTTTTCCATGCTGTCTCTCAAATAAATAAATAAATCTAAAAACAAACAAACAAAACAAAACCCTCTCTTTCCAGGATAAAGTCCTAGGTCTAGGCGACACATGAGAGATGCTTCATAAACTATCCCCACTCCCAGCCCAACCTTAATGCTGTACTCCGCCACAGATTTAACACTTGGTGAACGTGTGTGCCATCCTGTTGCCTATGCAGACCGTGCTCAGATGTCTCTGTCCTCTCTTGTGCTCCTTTCTCTGCCCAGATGACCTTTACCTTTGCCTCACTTGCTTGGCTCACTTCTAATTGTCCCTTCAGATTCAGCTCCGGTGTTACCTCCAGCCATGACTTCCTTTTCCTAGCTTCAGGTGCAGCTGGGCACCCTCAGCTGTGTCCCTCTGGCACTCCCTGTCCATCTCCATGGCTGCGCGGAGAGTCGAACCTTCCTTGTAGGTTTATCCTCCCTGACCAGCTGCACCTCCAGGAGGGCAGGACAAGACCGTGCAGCTTTTGCTTGTCCTTGTATCCCAGGCAGCTTACACGTCACCCAGCACATCATAGGTTCTTGGTCAAAGTTTGACTTACTGCCTGCCTCAGTGACTTGAGAAGTTGAAATGCAAACCTCTTAGCATGGTTTTTTTAATAGGCCCATCCCTATCTTGATGCACTTCTCTCACCACCTGCCCCAGGGACTTGCATCATGCTGGCCATGGTACTACTTCCCTTGAGCCTCTCTCAGCCTTTCCCCTTCTGAGTTACTGTCCACCCATCCCCCCCACTTCTCCCTGCCAACAAGGCCACAGGGAAGATTTCCTCTGACATGTACCTAGCCTTCCTCTCTGTTCCCTCAGCGCACTCTTGAGACCCACGCGGTCCTCCAATTTCCAAACCGCAGGCTTTTTTTTTTTTTCTTATCACCTTCAATTTCAGCTCCTTGGGAGCAAGGAACATGTGTCATTTTGTAAAATGATGTTCCATTAGCTTCTTCTCCATGCTGAGTCAAGTCCGGGACTTTCCCTAAGTGGTCCTTTACAGGCTATCCTCAAACTATCTCTCTTCTGGCCTCGTCTCCTGCCACTGCCTGTGAGCCCTGAACTGCAGCCCTTTCCAGAAGCAACTAGTGGTTTTCTTAGCATATTTTGTGTTGGACTGACCATGTAGAGTCTATCCACATGTTGCTTTCTTTTCTGAAATGCTGGCTATGGGCAAGGACTCTCTTTTCTTCAGGATAGTGCATTCTTTTTATTCCAGTTTCTAAAACGTATGTAATATTTCAGGCATACATCAAAGAGATAAGGTAATCCCCTATGTATGTGTCCAGCATAACAAAAACAACATTTTATATATAGAAAGAGAGAACAAGAGAAAGATTCAGAGAGAAGGAGCTAAATCCCTTATTTTTCTTTCCCTCTCTGATCCCATTTCCTTCCCTTTCTCAGAGAAGAATGGCTATCGTAAATATAGTATTTATCATTTCCATATGGTTATTTCATGTTTTATCTGTAGAAGATTGGTAATATCATTTTTGTATTTTTTAAAAAGATTTTATTTATTTATGACAGAGATAGCAAGAGAGGGAACACAACCACGGTGGAGCTGGAGAGAGAGAAGGAAGGCTCCCCACAGAGCAGGGAGCCCGATAGGAGGCTCGAACCCAGAACGCTGGGATCATGACCTGAGCCAAAGGCAGACGCTTAATGACTGAGCCAACCAGGCGCCCCTCATTTTTGCATTTTTAATACATTATGTAAATAATATTACTTTGGTCACATTCTTCCACAAGAATCCTTGCATGTAAAACATCCTTGTTTTGGAGCTTTATCCATATTGTTGCATGTAGCTTTAGATAACTTTAAATTGCTATGTAGATTTTCATTATAGGACCATCCCCCAGTTAATTTACCCATGCTGTTGTTCTTTGTGTTTTGATTGTTTTCAGTTTTACATTGTTAAACCAATTCTTATATTAAAAGAAAAGTCTAGTCTTTTTCTAAGATTAAAAACAAGGACCCTGGCAGTGATACCCTGAGTGAATCGTACACTTGAAAGCCAGTTTCCCTCAGAATTACCCCTTTTCACACAAATATCATACATCTTTACCATTTGCTTTAACTGCCAGTGATCTAGAGGGCTAATACTCGGATTGGAAAGCTTTCACCAGAAGTTACTTTTCTCAGCAATTTACAAGCCATGTCTCAGACATTTAGGTCATTTTGCCTTAAAAAGTTAAATGCGAGCCAGAATTAGAATGTTTAAAAAAAAAAAAAAAAGTTGAAAGCTCTTTAGCTTTAAGACCTGAGGGAAAAGCCCGTTAAGTTGTAGAAGAATAACAACTTGAAGTCGAGTGTGAATGCTTTTTCTCATTCATGATAGGAAACTGGAAGTGGCCTCAAGTCCTATGTTCTCACCCCAGTTTTCTTAGGGACCACTGGGAGCCCAGCCACAGCTCCGTGAGGTGGGCCAGTCAACGTTTTCAGCCCTTATTTGTCAGATTTTCTGTTATATCCAAATGAAAGCGGTTACATTGGAATTGAGGCTCACTTCCTTGTTTTGTTGTCTTCTAACAAGGAAAGCAGATTGTTAGTATTCTCTTTGAAAATAAACAAAACCAGCCTTTCTTCTCCTAAGGAAACAATTTCAAATCCTTTTTGCTTTGGTTCCTACAACTCGTTGCGTAATTCTTTTCAATTTTAATGGAAGGTACCATAGATTGCCTCTGCTGTCCTCGAAGGGACACTTGGAGGACACGGACAGAACTTCAGGTTGCTGGTATTCTGTAAACTCAACAAAGGCCGCTGTCTGTCTTCACCTGCCCCCCTCCTTCTCACTAACACCGCGAAGCGTACTTCTTTCAGGCGTATTTAGTGCTTTCTCTGTTCGTTTGGGCACCAGTTCTTGCCTGAGGTTTGCGATGCCCTGTGCTAGAACTGACTGTCAGATTTCCTTTGGTCGCAGAAAACCTTAAATTCCCTTTATTCCTCAAATGTACTGCTAACAAATTAAAAGAATCTTAGTAGTCTTTTTCTTTATTCATTTCCTTATGAATGTGCTTTGTATACTACCCCAACACATTTTTGCCTTTTATTTTCATCACTTACAAAATGTATATTTGAAATGTATACTGCTAATGCATTTCACTGTTCTATTCCATTATTCTTTTACTCAGCAATGCTACTTCAAGGAGTTTGATCCTGTACACAGTCTCATTTCAATATGCTAAAAAATTATCTACAAGGGTGTTCATCACAGCGTTGTTTATAAAAAAATAAAGCTGGAAACGTTGCAATGACTGATTAATAATGGACTAAATATAAATAAATTATGGCATATCCTGTGCTTAGATGTCCGTTACTGGCATTTAGCATTTATTGAATGGATCAAGGAATATATTGTTCAATGGAAAAACTGTGAAGTACGGAACAGTACATATTTGGTGGAATAAAAAGATGGATGTGTATGCACAGCCTTGCTGCCTTTAACATTTCTGGAATCACAGACAATAAAGTGCTACCTGTGTGTCATGGCAGTGGGTGTGAGCAGAAAGTGTAAGGTTTCCTTTTAACCTTACAAAAATTGGGGGTGCCTGGGTGGCTCAGTGGGTTAAAGCCTCTGCCTTCGGCTCAGGTCATGATCTCAGAGTCCTGGGATTGAGGTCCCTGTCGGGCTCTCTGCTCAGCAGGGAGCCTGTTTCCTCTGATGTCTCTGCCTGCCTCTCTGCCTACTTGTGATCTCTCTCTGTCAAATAAATAAATAAAATCTGTTAAAAAAAAGAAAAGTTGGACATTCATCCTTTCTGACAGAGGCATAATATTCCATTGTATATATGGAGCATATCTTCTTTATCCATTCATCTTTTGGAAGGTATCTTGTCTCTTTCCACAGTTTGGCGATTGTGGCCATTGCTGCAATGAACATTGGGGTACATATGGCCCTTCTTTTTACTACATCTGTATCCTGGGGGTAAATACCCCATAGTCCCGTAGTGCAATTGCAGGGTCATAGGGTAGCTCTATTTTTAATTTTTGAAGGACTCTCTACACTACTTTCCAAAGTGGCTGCACCAACTTGCATTCCCACCAACAGTGCAAGAGGGTTCCCCTTTCTCTGCAGCCTCTCCAACACTTGTTGTTTCCTGTCCTGTTAATTTTGGCCATTCTGACGGGTATAAGGTGGTACCTCAATGTGATTTTGATTTGAATTTCTCTGATGGCTAAGATGATGAACATGTTTTAATGTGTCTGTTAGCCATTTGTATGTCTTCTGTGGAGGAGTGTCTGGACGGGACTGGAGGGGAGATTATGCTGAGTGAAATAAGCCAAGTAGAGAAAATCAACGATCATATAGTTTCACTTATTTGTAGAACATAAGGAATAACATGGAGGACATTAGGAGAAGGAAAGGAAAAGTAAATTGGGGTAAATCAGAGAAGGAGACAAAGCATGAGAGACTGTGGACTCTGAGAAACAAACTGAAGGTTTTGGAAGGGGGTTTGGGGAGATGGGTGAGCCTGGTCGTGGTTATTGAGGGCACGTATTTCATGGAGCACTGGGGAAAAAAAATAAAAATGTAATTTTATTTTATTTTATTTTATTTTATTTTATTTTATTTTAAGAATTTATTTATTTGACAGAGAGAAACACAGCCAGAGAGGGAACACAAGCAAGGAGAGTGAGAGAGGGAGAAGCAGGCCTTCCGCAGAGCAGGGAGCCCGATGTGGGGCTCGATCCCAGATCTCCAGGATCATAACCTGAGCCAAAGGCAGTCACTTAACCAACTGAGCCATCCAGGCGCCCCAAAATGTAATTTTAAAAGTTAGGGGGAAAAAAGGTAAAATAAAAGAAAACTAAACCTCAGGAGGAGAAAACTCTTCAGCGGGTGTCTGGACCTCCCTCTTATAGTTCTCCCCAGTCGAATAATCTGCCTGCAAATTCCACCTGCCACATAGTCCCAAGCCCTGACCCTTGTGTGTTTTCAGCTCACCACGATGCTGCCGTATACTGCTTGGACCCCAGGCTGCAGTAGATACTCCCTTCTAGGGATCCCAGTCCTGCACTGCAGATGTGGTGCACCAGCTGAAAAGTCATTTCATATATTTTGTCCATTTTTTAAGGTATTAATAGCAGGAAGTTTATTCGAGACCATTTGAGACCATTCGAGACTATTCGAGGTTAGTCCATCACGACCAGAAGTGGAAATCTTATAATCCATATATTTAAAGTCATTTTTTTGAGAAATAAGAAGATAAAGCTGTGATTTAAAAAAAAGTGATTGGCTCTGTTGTACTAGAGGAATAATTTAATCCAACACACTTACTTGAAAGATGAGGAAAGTGAGATACAAGTCCAAGTGACTAGTAACAGATTGCACTGGGAGTTCCCGGTGAAGTCCGTGCATACCTCAGTCTGTCTGAATCTCTGTCCACTGTTCTTTCCATGATGGTGGGAAATTCTCTTATGTTTGAAATAGACTTTTAAAGTGTTAAACTTTTTATTCTTTTGAGTCCTTAGAATTTAAACATTCTCCTCACTTCGTTTTTTGGTTATAATGATAGTATTATTAGTCCTGCTGTTAACACAGGAATGAAGAAAAAAATCATTACGTGTCTACTTTAGATTAATTGACATTCTGTAGAACTCTGTAATACCGTATAAAACCTAGAAAAGGAGGCACTTAGTTCTTCCCTTTTTTGTTTTTTGTTTCTTTTTTCAGTTTGTTTTCCTTGCTGTCTAAAAAACACAACAAAGTTCTGGAACAAGCCACACAGTCCTTGAGAGGCTCACTGAGCTCCAATGATGTTCCTCTACCAGATTACGTAAGTAGTTGCCTTACCTTGTCAGTAACAAGTTTTCCTTTCATTGTTAGATTTGTAAGTAACAATCTCTGTTCTCAAGATCTAATTATAATCTTGGTGCCTCAAATGTGCAGATAAAGGAGCGCTGTCTCAAATCAAGGGAAAAGCTTTTAAATTATTATGAACGAGTGGTTAAAGTCAACCCTAAGCCAGTGACTGTTAATAATTAGGACTCTTGTTACCTCGGGCAAGAACCCCATTCAAACTAATTACACAGAAGCAAAAGGAGCGGTCTTACAGAAAATATGCAGAGGTTTGTCACAGAAGTCGAGGGGCAGAGGTGTAGGGGCTGGATTTCACAGAACCAGAATCTGAAATTGAAAAGCCTTTGGATTTGAGAATATCTTGTCTTTCTGAGGCTCTTCAGTTTCTAGGCTCTGCTTCCTTTTGCTTCCATTTTACTCTCGAGCTATTCTCTATTAGCCAGATTTCCCTATTTGTGTCTTGGACCTAAAATAGCAACTCCAACCTTCCTCCGTCCCTGTGACCCTGTGACTGTCGTGTCTTTACCCACCTGACCAGTCTTAAAGTCCCACTTCTCTGTTCCTGGGAGAGAGAATTTAAATGGCTCCACTCAGCTCAGTGTGCTGCTCGCGTCCTGTGAGCCACGGTCAGCGGAGGACAGCACTCATGTGTTGCCCTGCTTTCATCCCCTTTATTTTTTATTTTTATTTTTGCTTTCATTCCCTTTAAAGATAAAGAGCTTATTCCCACCTGACCTCAGAGAATGATGTCAGAGTGGAATGGGAATGGCACAGGGATGAGCAGTCTATAATACTATTATAGAATAAAAAATTAAAATATTCCATATTGTGGAACATGGCTTAGATGAGAATGCGAAAAATTATCTTGTCATAGACCACAGAAGTAGTCCATCGAGTTCTAACCAGGACAACAACTCTTAGTGGGTTGATATTTAAAAACTTCATGAGAGAATTTTTAAGTTCCGAGTTTGAAGTGGTGATGCATACCAGACAGCCCGCGAGTTGTTTTGTTTCCTGTGGTTTGTTTCATTTCTAAACGGCTGTGCTGATACGAGACTGTGGGAACGGCCCTCAGTCCCGATAGCCATCACTGATAAACAGAGATAGCTGGGTGCAGCCACAGCCCGACTCCTGCTGTTTTTCTTCTCTTTTATTTATTTTGTGTATGAATGTTATATGATGATCTGTCATTCCCATTAAGGTATTGAGTTTGTAATTCCAAAGAACTTCTCTTTTACCAAAAAAAAAAGGTATCCTTTATGATTTTCCTGCTAATTGACTATTGTCAACTTTTTTTAAAAAATTAGCATAATAGCTCATTTCTATCCAAGCCGTAACTCGTTATAAGAAAAATATTTCTTCCAAATCACTCCTTGGAAACCTCAGTTGGGGCCTCTGGGTGACCGTGGGGATTATGTTTCTTAAGAACTTGAATTCCAGGGTGCCTGGGTGGCTCAGTTGTTAAGCATCTGCCTCCAGCTCAGGCCATGGTCCGGGAGACCCAGGATCGAGCCCCACTTTGGGCTCCCTGCTGGGCAGGAAGCCTGCTTCTCCCTCTCTCACTCCCCTTACCTGTGTTCCCTCTCTGGCTATGTTTCTCTCTGTCAAATAAATAAATAAAATCTTTTTAAAAAAGGGGGAGGGGACTTGAATTCAGGGTGCCTGGGCGGCTTAGTCAGTTAAGCGTGCAACTCTTGATTTTGGCTCAGGGTTGTGATATTGAGCCCTGTATCAGGCTCTGCGCTGGGGCTGGAGCCTGCTTAAGATGCTCTCTCCCAGGCGCCTGGGTGGCTCAGTGGGTAAAGCCTCTGCCTTCGACTCAGGTCATGATCTCAGGGTCCTGGGATCGAGGCCCTCATCGAGCTCTCTGCTCAGCAGGGAGCCTGTTTCCTCCTCTCTCTCTCTGCCTGCCTCTCTGCCTACTTGTGATCTCTTTCTCTGTCAAATAATTAAATAAAATCTTAAAAAGAAAAATGCTCTTTCCCTCTCTTAAAAAAAAGTGAACTCAATTCCTCTATAAATGTTTTGTTATTTTTATACAATTACCATTTACTTACATAGCACTCCTATGTTATTTCTTCCACAAAAATGTGTTGAATGTATTTTGTATTGAGGATGAGCTAGCAGCGTTCTTCTATAATCAGAGACCAGAAAACCACCACATGTTTGAGAAAATGGATCATATTTAATGGTATTCGCCAGTCGTGAAAGCGATTATACAATGAAAGGACAGGTTAAGCTCCCAACAGATGCACCAATTCTGCTACTGAACCTGACGGTTTTGAAGTTGCTAACTTGTCCTTGCATGAAATTTTCATTAAGTAAAAATGAATTTCTTAAAGTATCTGCTTCACAGAAATATAGGGAAAATTCCATTTAGAATCTGCCATTGACAGTCCTTATTTTAACGTTTGTGTGTGTGAGACTTTACAAATCGCTGCATACCCCAGATGGGTTTATGAACTTGAACTCTGCTGCCTTTCCTCAGAGTTCATTGCAGAGGGTGGGCCGCCCCATTAGGTGGTGGTGACGTCAATGGGACCCTCCTGCCACTCAGCTGCACGAGAACACCTCGGAGTCTGAAGTCAGCACTGCCGTGTGTTCTTTCATCAGAACTGAGTGTGTTCCCTTGTCATTTCCACTATGCAAAACACTATACGTGATTTGCGTATTTGAAGCCGTGTTCTCAATGTCATTCTCTTTTAAATTGGTCATTAACTGGGAAAACAAAATGTTTCTCCTTCCTCCCCCCACAGAAACTTTAATGAAAGGTCTCTGCCAACAGCTGTATAACACTCCGTGTCCTGGATTCATCCTGTAGACCACATGTTTGTAAAAGATGGAAAAGGAAAGGGTCTAAATGCAGCAGTGGGTCCCTGACAGCATAATGGCTCACTTTTATCCGAGCCATGACTCCTTTCATACCAGGATTGAATGGGTTGGAATAGGCACTCAAAAATAGGAATGTGTTCTTCTCACTGTAATACATAGAGCACTTTCAGTCTGGTGAACTCAGGTTTCTGTGTTTATTAAGAAAGGGTTTATTCTCATTATACTGTATAATTCACGAGTCCGTTGAGTAACAACACAGAAAACAACTAGCAAGTCATAAAAACATGAGTGTTCATCCTTTAATACAATCTTGTTTGTCAGACCAGCTCAGGGGAGACCTGAAGCCTTCCACCAAGTTCTAGATAGTGAGGGGACTGCCCTAGCTGGAAGAGGAAATAAAACAAAAACTGCACTCAGGTCCTCTTTGGGAGACAGAATGCTGAGTACGGAGAGGGAGAGCTGGTTCTGCAGCCTCTCTCGGGACATTAATGATGTCTGGGAAAGTACGTGTTGTCCAGCCAGCCACGTGGTTGCGCTTTGCTATCTTTAGGGTTTCCTAAAAGTGAATTCAGTGACTACAGGGGTGGGAGAACTGTTAAAGGAGAATATTTCAACTTTTTTTTTTTAATAAAACCACTTGGGTCATGTACGACAGACCTGAATATATAAAGTGAAGCAAAAATAATAAATGAGCTATAGTTGCTATTTAAACTATACCAGTGGTTTTTAAATTATGAATGTTGTTACAGTGTCCTACAAGCTTTTTCCCCCTAATTTCTGACAATCATCTTAGCAACTATTTAGGATAAGAGGAATCTAACTCTTAACTCTAGGTGGAACCGTAAGGAACCAAATTATATTGTCCTTTGATCATCAACCAACCTGGGAACCTTTTTGTAGGACTGACTTGGCTATCTGATTTTAAACAGTAATTGCAAGAACATAAGCTAAAAAGACCCAGCTAGAAAAATTAAGGAGACAGAATTAGAAATATTGGCTGAAGTATAGCAACTAAGAGTTTATCATTGAATGCTAAGCAAGTATAATGTTACTATCTTCTATTTAAGTGTCTGTGTGTACATAGCACATATAGACACACACACACACACACACACACATTCCAGTGGTTCCCAAAGTTCTCATTTTTACTTTCCTTTACCCATGACTACACAGTAGAGTTGTCCAGAGGCTTCATGATGAGTGATCATTTCACTGGCAGCTCACAGAATGTGTGCTTGTGTATTCTTGTGTTTTAAATTGTTCTTAGTTTTAAATCATAATATGATAAATACCAATACATATAATCCACATAAATATAGTTTTTTTGAGAGTACCAGTGATTTCTAAGAATATAAAAGGGTCTTGAGATCAAGACACTTCAGAACCAGTGGAATAGAGGATCTGTTATCCACACACACAGACACACGGGCACACTCAGACATGCACACACACACATGCACACACACACAGAAGGAACAAGTAAATATGTGCTGTTTCATATCCTGTAATTGTTCCATCTGTGGTAGTCCTCTCCCTTAGTAGGATGAGTGTGCTTTGAAGGCATGAGTCTGTTCTATCTTAGGCTAAAAAAAGTAGGCTGAATAGTAACCACTTAATTGATGAGGATGAGCTCCATGTCCACACACCTGCATTCTCTTGCAGGCATCTGAAACCGCAGAGGAGTTTCAGATCTAAATTGTATCTGTATGACATTTAATTTGAATGGTTTGGTTGTTTCTTTAGTCAAGAAAGATTAGTTTCTAACATGTAATGGACATGTGTAATTTTTAAGCTGAATTATCTATTTTTTCATTAATTTATACATGATCTTTGTCAGAATTGCTTCTTTCCTGGGGCACCTGGCTCAGTTGGTGGAGCATGTGACTTGATCTCGAGGTCATGAGTTTGAGCCCTGCAGTGGGTATAGCGATGGCTTAAAAAAATAAAATGTTAAAATTGCTCCTTTGCTATTCAAAGGGTAGTTGTAGGATTCTTTCTTTTGGTTCAGTACACATAAAACAGGTTGTTCAACCTCTACTTGAGCTAATGATTTGCTGTCTTAAACTCTAACTTCCTAAAGAGCGCCATCATGTATTTGAAATTTGTTTTGGTTAAGTCCTGATGGATTTAAGTCATCATTCTGCATGGAATCCTAAAATATTGCTCACCCTGGAGTATGTTGTGTGACTTATCTTTTGAACCAACAGTTCTTAAGATTTATTGGGAGAAAGAGGGAGCACACACATGAGGGTCAAGCAAATGGGGGGAGGGACAGAGGAAGAGAGAGAATCCCAAGCAGATTCCCTGCTGAGTTCAGAGCCCAACACAGGTCTTGATTCCACAACCTTGAGATCATGACCTGAGCTGAAATCAAGAGTCAGATGCTTAACCGACTGAGCCACCCAGGCGCCCCTGAACCAAAAACTCTTATTCATAGTCTTTTGTCTCTTGTTTATAGTTGCTTTTAGACATTGCATTTCTTCAGAAATATGTCACGAGGTATTCTGAACTGATTCCACATAACAAGAAAACTTAAATTCAGGGATTTTTCAATTTTCCTCTCATGTGCTTTAAGTAGTTATCCTTTTGAGATTCCTTATTAGTGTTTACTCTCTAACTCAAATTTAAATTCATTTGACTGAAACAGTTGATGGATAGGTAATCTTGAAAAATATCTTCAGCTGTTTGGTACGTTGTGCCTTTACTGAGCTAGTGTTAAAATACTTCCTTTCACGTATAGTCATAAATGCACATACATGCTACATGATGCTTTTTGTGTTTCATGACGTTGGTTCTGGATGAGACTGTCACTTGCAGATTTTCCTGTGGGATGTAGAGGCTGGGGTAGAGAATTTAACATCACTAGAACATGGGAATGGTTGTCATGGATGAGCTGTCATATCCAAGGAGTTGGAAGCAATGAAATTTGCCATTGTTAAAACCATTCCTTTTGGGGCACCTGGGTGGCCCAGCTGGTTAAGTGACTGCCTTCGGCTCAGGTCATGATCCCGGAGACCTGGGATCGAGTCCCACATCGGGCTGCCTGCTCTGCGGGAAGCCTGCTTCTCCCTCTCTCACTCCCCCTCCTTGTGTTCCCTCTCTGGCTGTGTTTCTCTCTGTCAAATAAATAAAATCTTAAAACAAAACAAAACAACATAAAAAACCATTCCTTTTAAGATGTTGTTACTTTTGAAGGAATTACTTTTGGGTGTTTATTCCAGTGATGGCGGCATTAATCAGGATGTTGCTAAAACTTCTGCTTTGGAATAACTTTAGCATGATGTGGGAGGTGAAAATGAAGAAGGCCTAGCGCCTCTACACAGGGATTCTCAGTGGCTAGTTAAATACAGTTCCAAATGACACATTTTATAAGTGGTCTGTAACCAAACTTGAGGGTTTTCAGAAAAGGGAGAGAACAATTTGGGGGAAGTAGGGAAGGAATTGTGCCGATTTTCATGGCAAGGAGTTGCAATTTGAACTGGGTAGTATTTTGAAAGGGGAGATTGAGATGGAAAAACAGTCCGTTTCCTTCTTGAATAAGGGCATAAAGATAAAAACAGCACATCACCACCCTTGGGTTTCTTGTGTCCAGCACAATGTGTGACATGTCATAGGTGCTCACACCACATACAGAAATTAACTCAGAATGGACCATGGCCCTTAAATGTAAAAGCAAAGACTGTACAGTCCTTAGAAGAAAATATAGGAGTAAATCTTTGGCCACAAAATAAAAACAGACAAATTGGACTTTGTCAAAATTTAAAATTCTTGTGCTTCAAAGGCCGCCATCAAGAAAGTGAAAGGACAGCCCATAGGATGGGAGAAAATATTTGCAAATCTTATATCCGATAAGGGACTAGTTAGTATTCAGAATATGTAAAGAATTCTTAATAGCTCAGTCACAAAAAAGACAAATAGTCCAATTTAAAAAAAATTGTGAGTGTTTTGTAACCTGGTTCTGTAGCTTATGTATCTTACATAGCTGTCTGGCCTCGGGCAGGTCATTTTGCCTCTCCAGGCCTCAACTGCCCCCTCTGTAAAATGGAAGTGACAGTAGAACCCAGGGTTGTTGTCAGGATTAAATGAATGAATGCGTCCAGGGAGGATCCTTGGCACACAGCAGGTGTTTAATAAGTGTTAGCTAGTACCATAATTCTGTGCGGTTCATCTTTGGGAGAGAGACTCTGGGACAGCAGGAGTCAGTTCAGAAGACGGAGGTGTCTCCACACCCTCTGGTGACGGGGAAAACTTCCTTCAGGAGAGGTATGACCTCAGGTAGAGGGGGAGAGATAATGGGAGCCACCATAAACTGACCATAGTTGAGCAACAACATAAGGAAGCGTCTTTAATCTGTCTGAGAACACCTCGGTAATTATTTGGCACCAAAGGGTGAATCTCAACCCCGAAGGGGGGCCCTCACTTTTCAGCATGCTCCCTGATCTTAGAACTATACCAGGGCTGAGTGTGTCCCAGAGCCTCTAGGGTGAACCACAGGAGAGTGACCACCAAGAGCAAAGGAGTGGCTCACGTTGGCATTTTTCTAGTCGGTCAGCCCGTTCTCCTGAATGCCAGATGTCCCACTAGGCCTTGGGGGAGGCAGTGATTAGGATGCTCACCAGTCTCATCTCTTCTGCCTGGTTACACAGCTAAGCACTGTTTTTGTCATGCTGGCGTCTGGCAGGGGGTGGGACCTCAGACTAGCTCTAGTCAGTGAGATGTAGGTGGAAGTGATGTCATCACCCTCCACCCCTGTGCCATCACCACCCCCGTGCCATCTTCCACATCTCTCTCATCACATGCTAGCTGGATACAGGGAATCTGAGACTCCAAGGCCCCACTATGGCAGTGCATGGACCCCTGAATCATCTCACTGGAAGCCAACTGGGTACCCTGTTGGACTGTGATGCAAGAGAGCAATAAAGCTTTTACTACATTAATAAAGAAAATGGGCAAAGAATCAGAATAGACATTTCTGCAAAGCAGACAATACAAGTGACCAGTAAGCACATTGTAAGATGCTCAAGGTCATGGTCAGGAAGTGCCAGTTTCAGCTACAGTGACGTTTACACCACCAAGATGAGTGTCATCAAAAGGCAGAAAATCACAAGCGTTGGTGAGGGTGTGGAGAAATTAGTTTCCTCATTCAGCCCGTGGTAAAAATGTAAAATTGTGCAGCTGTTTTGGAAAAGAGCCTGCAGTTCCTCAAAAAGCTGAATGTGGAGTAACCATATGACCAACATATGGTAATACTCCCAAAGAATTGAAAACAGAAATCCATGCAAAACGTGACTGTTCGTAGCACTTTTATTCCTAATAGCTGCAAAAGGGTACCAGTCCAAATGTTCATCATCTAAATGGACAAATCAAAGATTGAAATCCATCTGATGGAATATTACTGAGCAATAAAAAGGGATGAAATAATGATATGGGCTTCAACATGGATGAACCTCGAACATGTTATACTAACGTAAAGAAGCCAGTAACAAAAGGCTGCATGTCATTTTTCTGAAATGCCCAGAATAGGCCCATCTTACAGAGACAGCTGGCAGACAGATGGATCGGACTAGGGGCATGAAGCGGAATAAGGAGTGACAGCTGACAAGTATAGGTTTCTTTTGCAGATGATGAAAACGCTTTAAAATCAGTGGTAGTGATGTTGCACGTGCAACGTGCTAAAAGTTATTGAATTGTACACTTTAAATCAGTGAAATATATGTGTGGATTTTATCTTGATGAAGCCATTTTCAAAAAAGCAGTGCTTGGAGTGCTAGGAAAAAGAACTATGTGTTAAATGTAATAGATACTAGTTTGGTTGGCATGAGGATGAATGTACTAGAATCAAGTTTATACTTTAGAAAAGTTAATACTTTCAAGGAGGGAAAATGTTTCTTGAGCAGTGATTTGACTTGAGAAACTCTTAAAGTCCATTAGGCACGCAGCTGCATGAAGGTGTGCATTTTTCATCCTGGCTTATGAACCAACAAAGTACAAACAAGCAAAATACCCATCAATAGGGGACTGATTAGATATCAGTATAAATTCATCCAGTCCAGTATTCTGCACTGTGTTTATAAAAAGTGAATTCAAGACATATAGGCTTATATGAACAATAACACTTAAATTGCTAAAAAACAAAGCAAAACAGAAACCAGAAAACAAAACTTTATAGTATATGGGTTATATATAATATATGTTTAAAAATAAGCATTTATGGGCGCCTGGGTGGCTCAGTTGGTTAAGCGACTGCCTTCAGCTCAGGTCATGATCCCGGAGACCCGGAATCGAGTCCCACATCGGGCTCCCTGCTCGGCAGGAAGCCTGCTTCTCCCTCTCTCACTCCCCCTGCTTGTGTTTTCTCTCTGGCTGTGCTTCTCTCTGTTAAATAAATAAAATCTTTAAAAAAAAATAAAAAATAAAAATAAATAAAAATAAAAATAAGCATTTAACTCTGGAAAACAATATGGAGGTTCGTCAAAAAGTTGAAAATAGAGCTACCCTACAACCCAGGAATCGCACTACTGGGTATTTACCCTAAAGATACAAATGTGATCCAAAGGGGTGAATGCACCTGAATATTTATAGCAGCGATGTCCACAGTAGCCAAACTATGGGAAGAGCCTAGATGTCTATCAACAGATGAATGAATAAAGAAGATGTGGTACACACACACACACACACACACACACACACACACACACACCATGCAGCCATCAAAAAAACAATATCTTGCCATTTGCAACGACATGGATGGAACTGGAGGATATTATGCTAGGTAAAATAAGTCAGAGAAAGACAATTATCATATGATCTCTCTGATATGAGGAATTTGAGAGGCAGGGTAGGATGTGGATTGGGGGAAGGGAGGGAAAAATAAAACAAGATGGGACCGGGGAGGGAGATGAACCATAAGAGACTCTTAATCTCAGCAAAATCTCAGGAAACAAACTGAGGGTTGCCGGGCGGGGGTTGGGGGGGATAGGGTGACTGGGTGGTGGACGTTGGGGAGGGTATGTGCTATGCTGAGTCCTGTGAATTGTGTAAAACTGACAACTCACAGACCTATACCCGTGCAACTAATAATACATTATATGTTAATAAAAATAAATGAATAAAATCTAAAAAAAAATTAAAAATAGGCATTTCGTTTTCCTGGAAAAATGCATAGGAATCTAGTAAATAGTAGTTACCTGTGGGGAGTCAAACCGAAGGCTGTCAGGGGAAGAGAACTTATACTTTTTACCTTATGTTTTCTTTTTCTTTTTTTTTTTTTTAAAGATTTTATTTATTTATTTGATAGAAACATAGCGAGAGAGGGAACACAAGCAGGGGAAGTAAGAGAAGGAGAAGCAGGCCTCCTGCCGAGCAGGAAGCCTGATGTGGGACCCAATCCCGGGTCTCCGGGGCCATGACCCAAGCAGAAGGCAGATGCTTAGCGACTGAGCCACCCAAACACCCCTACCCTATGCTTTTCTTTACAGGTCCAGATCTTAAAATTTTTGCCAAGATCACCCATAACTTACTTTTCCTTTCCTTCCCTCCTTCGTCCTTTCTTTTCTTCCTTTACTATCTTTTTTTTAAGATTTATTTATTTATTTGAGAGAGAGGCAGGAGCCTGACACATGGCTCAGTCTCAAAACCCTGAGATCATGACCTGAGCCGAAGTCGTCGGTCCCTTAACAGACTGAGCCACCCAGGTGCCCCCTTCCTTTACTATTTTCAGATAATTTTTAGACTTACAGAAGAGATCTAAGGAATTTCCATATACCCTCCCCCAGCTTTCCCTTTTGTCAGTATCTTACATAACCACAGACCATTGATCAAAACTAGGAAATTAACCTTGGTACCATACTACTGACTAACATACAAATCTCTTGCGCTATTTCCTGGTTATATCTCTGATGCCCATATTCTTTGCTAGGATTCAGGCCAGATTCACACATTGCATTTGCTGTCCTTTCTCCTCAGTCTTTCTGTCTTTCACGACCTTAACATTTGTGAAGAGTAGTGCGCAGTTATTTTGTAGAACATCCCTCCATTTGGGTTTGTCTGGCACTTTGTCCTGATTAGATGGACGCTGTGCATTGCCGAGCAGGGCGCCGCAGAGGTGACCTGCCTTTCTCAGTGCATCATGTCAGGGAACACACAGTGTCAGTGTGCGTTGCTGGTGGCGTTTCCCTGTGTTCTCCTTGACCACTTCTGCTAAGATTCTTGACTATAAACTTGCTAATTTCCCCTTTGTAATTACTGTATATGTGGGAGAGATAGTTTGAGATTATGCCAATATCCTGTTTCTGCTTAAACATTTTCCCACAAATTTTGCCTACATTGATCTTATTCCCATCACATGTTACTGATCTATTCGTGATTTTCTATTTGTGTCATTCCTTTCACATTTATTGAGCACTTCTGCAAGGAAGATTCCTCAGTTCTCCTCAGTGTATTTATTTATACAGTTATTTATATCTGCGTGGACTCACAGATAATAGTTTTATTTTTTGTCTTGTAATCCAGGGCTGTTATTGTTTTGTTCAGGTTATTCCAACTTTGGCCATTGGGAGCTCTTTTGGGGTACCTCCTCTGCCCTTTGAATACACGTTCCTACCTTTCGTTTTTCCTTTGAGTCCTTCAAGATGTTCTGACTCATCAGGTATCTCCCCTGCTCCAGCTCTAGAATCAACCGGATCTTCAAAAAGGTCATGAAATTTGAATTAAGATCTTTATAATTACTTTCATAATGTAGAAACTGCTGTTTTCAAAAAAAAAAAAGCCAAATCTTCTGAATAAGGTTGGCGAATATCTCTAAAAGAAACAACTGCTTTGGGGCTCTGGGGTGGCTCAGTCAGTTAAGCATCTGCCTTCAGCTGAGGTCATGATCCCAGGGTCCTGGGATCAAGACCCACATCAGGCTCGCAGCTCAGTGGAAAGCCTGCTTCTCCCTCTCCCTCTGCTTCTCCCCTTACTTGTGCTTTCTCTTTCTGTCAGGTAAATAAACCTTTTTAAGATTTTTTTTATTTATTTGACAGAGAGAGAGATCACAAATAGGCAGAGAGGCAGGCAGAGAAAGAAGAAGAAGCAGGCTCCCTGCTGAGCAGAGGGCCCTATGTGGGACTTGATCCCCGGACCCTGAGATCATGACCTGAGCTGAAGGCAGACTTAACCCTCTGAGCCACCCAGGCGCCACTAAATAAAATCTCTAAAAATAATAATAATAATAAAAGGAAGGAAGAAAACTGTTTTGGTCTTATATAGGTCTCAAGCCCCACATTGATTAGCTCCCAGGAAGTTTCTTCCTTAGTACAGTTGCTTTTAAAATTCAAATAAATAAAGCCTCCAGCAAGTGAGCAATCTCCCCTGCCACCACCGCTTTATAAAGTTTATAAACCAGACCTGACTTTAACATAATCAGACTGGTTTTCTTGGTTGTATTATAACTTGGCTTTAAATACAAACTATGAGTTTCAGAAATGTTCTTAGGGTCCTAAGGACAATATTTAGTTGGAGGACTCCCGTCTTGTTTTAAAAAAAAAAATTCTTCATTTTTAAAAAGCACACCTCCATTGATGGAAAGTTACTCCTCTTTATACCTTGAGAGGACATCTGTCCTGTTGTCTGTTCTTAAGGAGTATGGTAGAATGTTCTTTTTAAGGATTTTTTAGGAAAAATTATCATCAAAAATACTTAAATAACTCTTGTGTTCTTTCCTCTGGGTTATAAAAGGAAATGGGATGCATTTGCATCGAAATCTGGCAATGATTAATTAACTTTCTAAGCAAAGTTTAAAGAGTACAAAAACCCCATGCATATTAAATTCAATAGCACTGTGTGATAGATTTGTAAAAACCAGTGATCATAGTGCTTTCTCCCTCCTGTTGTACTGAAAAAGTTTTTACCTGCTGCTGTGCAGAGCTTATATGAAAATACCTGTTCCTGGCAGTCTCCAAATTTTCTTTTATTTATTCATAAGGCATTCTAATTTTAATTTTCCATTTACTCAAGTTTTGATTGTTTCTCTCTATCTCTCTCTTTCTCCCTGAGTTAGTAGTTCTGAATAGGAAGAAAAGAAGTCTACTATTTGGAATTTTCTTTGATATATCCTTGATTTACATGGCAAATAGAAAGCAGCTGTCTATTTAGGCATCTAATTCTTGAAACCATAGTCCCCTCAAGCGTCATCTGGAAATAATGTAGCTTGTAAAACAAAGCTAAGAAGAAAAGGCAATGTTTGTTTTATGTGGGATGAATGATTTCTGTTGGGGTCCTTTAATTCGGCTATTATGAGGGTTATTAAAAAGCAGTATTACAAAAGAGGTTTAAATGAAAAGAATTTTTTTGAGCTGGTATCTTATTATTATAGTTGATTATAGTCAAAGCGGCAAATGTTTTATAAAGGGCACTTTATTTTTGTTTCTCTAAATAAGACCCCCAAAAAACAGTAATCTTACTCATTGTATGAGTAGAAATTCAACTCTTTCCTTAGTTGATTAAATTTATGAAAACAAATTACATTTGAGAATTAGCTCTGCCTCTTTTTCTGGAAATGTCATGGATTTCTGGAAAATTCTTAAGAATCCTCACAAGAACATTTGAGGATCACCTTACAAATGCAAGGACGAACATGAAAGCATCGCAGTCTATCTAGACTTTAGCTATGAGAAGATTCCATTAAACCAGAGAGAGGTGAGCCTAAATTATTGATTAATTTATTTGTGGATTACCTGAGTTTTTGAGATGTGAATTTGGAGCTCTCAGTCATGAGAAATGGTACATGTAGGAAAGTAGAAAGGCAATTTAATTTGTGCTTTGACCGTTGTTAGAAGCTTTTTCATGATTGGAATGTATTTTCTTCATTTGTTAATACAGCAAAGTGGTTATTTTTGGAAAGTTGACCTATAAGAGCTAAATTCAGTCCTTAGATGTACTTGATACCAGGGAAATGAAATTACTTAGCATGTTTCTTTAATAATCAATTGGGCATGGTTAATTATTTTCACACATGTGTAATCTTTCACCTGGTATCTTCCATGACCTCAAGTTTACATTTTGATTGAGGTCAGGAGGAGAGTATTGTGTTGCTCTCAAAACTATCTTTTTTCCTGGAATGTGCAATGCCAGCTGACTATTTTAGTGATTGAATTAATGGCATCCTTTTTAGTCATAGTCTAAGGCTAAACGGTACTGAGCCTTTAATAATTAAGGACGATCTCTCTCATGAAGTTATTTCATATTGGTCATTCATTCAGGTAAGAGTAAGAGTAACTTTTGTTTTATTATGAGTAGTGCTTCTGCTCATTAACCAATTCCAAGAACTAAGTTTCCCATACCCATTGTGAATGCTCCATCATATCATTACTAATACTCTCCAGGGTAGCAGTAGTAACAGCTACAATGGAGTAATGCATGCATAAACACACTCCATATGGTTCTTAAAATTCTCATCCCACATGTTGTTAGCTACTACTACTTTTTTGAGTACTTCCCTCTGCCCTGTGAAGGAATCAGTAAAGATAAAAATCTCTGTACTCGTGAGCCTGTGTTCTAATGGAGAGAGATGTCTAATGACTGCTGGCATGGGTGAATGAATGAACAAAATGTTAGAAGGTCCCATGGGGGGAGCCTGGGTGGCTCAGTTGGTTAAGTGACTGCCTTCGGCTCAGATCACGATCCTGGAGTCTCGGGATCGAGCCCCCGCATCAGGCTCCCTGCTCAGCAGGAAGCCTGCTTCTCCGTCTCTCACTCCCCCTCTCTAGCTGTGTTTCTGTCAAATAAATAAATAAAATCTTAAAAAAAAAAAAAAAGGAAAGGAAAAGAAAAAGATCCCATGGGAAAATGAAGCAGGATAAAGGGATGGAGAGTGTTGGTAATGGGAAATTAGCAGTGTAAATGGGTGGACAGCAAAGTGCTTGCCTCATTGAGAAGGTAACATTTGAGCAAAGACGAGTCATGTGGCTATGCAGAAGACATGTTCTAGCAAGATGGAACAGGGAGTACAGAGGGCTTGAGACAGGAGCCTCTTGGATCCTGACAGGGTATTGTGGCTGGGAAGGAGATGATCTGGATCATATTGATAATCATCCTGAACCACTGCTGTTTGAGAAATAATCCAGAAAAGTTTTAGGTAGAGCAATAGATCTGTGCTCTGTGTTTTTTACCTTTGATTTGCTATGAGCTTGGGCAACTTACTTCACCATCCTGACCCTTGATTTCTTTGGCTTTAAAATATATCTTGAAGTAGGAAAGATTGGGTGGTTCAGTTGGCTGAGCGTCTAGCTCTTGGTTTTGGCTCAGGTTGTGATCTCAGGGTCCTGAGATCAAGCCCTGTGTTGGGTTCTGTGCGGGGAATCTGTTTGAGATTCTCTCTGTCCCCCCACCTCCCATGTTCTTGCGTGCATGCAGTCTCTCACTCTCTAAAATAAATAAATAAATCTTTAAAAAATAAAAATAAAATCTAACTTGAAGTAGATTTTTTTAGTGTGATTTCCTTAACATTAGCATTCTCTGGTTCCATTATTTCCATGAGGATACACTGGGTCGATTAGAAAGGGATTTGTATAGGATTGTTGGAATGCACAATTAGAGGGGACTCCACCCACATTATATTCTATGTGAAGGATGTCCCCCAAAACACAACCTAGAATATAGTGTGAATAGTGTGCCCTAGAGTTATACAATAGTAGCGGGCCCGGTGCAGGAAGAGGCTCAAGGAAATATAGAATCATGGTGCAGTTCTTTTTTTTAAAGGATTTGTGACAGACACTTGTAGATATCACAGACTGATGGACAGTCTGTGTACACATCAGCTAATGGTTTATAGAATGCTGTAAATAAAAGGCTTCCCTGATAAAGGCATCATAAAAATTTTGGGAGGTTTTCATTGGAGTCTCACGTAGTGAAGGGGCCTTTAACTAAGTAAGAGTCAATATAGAGAGTGACTGAGAGTATCAGCTTTGTGAGGAGAATTCTTGGAAGATCGACCCATATATAGTTTTTTAGTTTTCTGAAGTTTCCCTATAGAAGCAACAAATAGAATGCATCAGCACTCACTCACTCTCACTAGAGTCCAGGGTAGCTGTGTGAAACCCAGACTACAAGACAGTGGGTGCAGACTAGGAAGAGGAGCTACAAGATCCTAGTAGTGTGTGTGGGAGGAACTAGAAGGACCCAAAGAGACGTCCGAGGGATCTGAGAACAGGAGGACCCCAGAGTAGCCAGAAGGCTCTGTCTAGAAAGACCAGTTTGAGAAAAGCAACTGAAACTGTTAGGAGTTTTGCATTCTCTAATTCATGGTTGAATGTAAGGCGTCTGCTGTAAGATCTGCAGGAGTTCTGGACTGTGGACCCATGAACTTTTAAAACCAGACAGCTGGGGGCGCCTGGGTGGCTCAGTTGGTTGAGCGACTGCCTTCAGCTCACGTCATGATCCCAGAGCCCCGGGATCGAGTCCCACTTCGGGCTCCCTGCTTAGCAGGAAGCCTGCTTCTCCCTCTCTCACTCCCCCCTGCTTGTGTTCCCTCTCTGGCTGTGTTTCTCTCTGTCAAATAAATCAAATCTTAAAAAAAAACAACAACAACAACAAAAAAAAAACAGACAGCTGAAGTTTTCTTCTAGGACCACGCCCCACAGTAAGGTGAAGCTACTAGAAATATAGCCCACAGAGGAGGTCAGGGACACTAAGCAAAGAAAAAGGAAGTTCAGATAAATGAAATGTTAGAGATGAGAGCCATGAGATCCCAAAAAGGGCGTGGCTATACTTAGGAACACTTCACAGGAACAAAGAGAAGGTAGCCCTGCAGTACTGAGACTAGAAAGTGCGACTTTGATGCACCCCTCCCTCCTAAAGTGTCAGGAAAACTAACTTCAGGGGCACCTGGGTGGCTCAGTTAGTTAAGCATCTGCCTTTGGCTCGGATCATGCATGATCCTGGGATGCTGGGATGGAGCCCTGCATCGGGCTCCCTGCTCAGTGGGGCGTTGGCTTCTCCCTCTGCCCCACTCATGCTCTCTCTCACTCTCTTGCTCACATGCTCTCTCTCTCTCTCAAATAAATAAAATCTTTAGGAAAAAAAAAAACCAACTTCATTAGAAATGAGCAAAGAGGGCGCCAGAATGGCTCAGTGGGTTAAAGCCTCTGCCTTCAGCTCAGGTCATGATCTCAGGATCCTGGGATCAAGGCCCGTATCAGGCTCTCTGCTCAGCAAGGTGCATGCTTCCTCCTCTCTCTCTGCCTACTTTGTGATCTCTCTCTGTCAAATAAATAAATAAAATCTTTTTTTTTTTTTTAAGATTTTATTTATTTGACAGCGAGAAACACAGCGAGAGAGGGAACACAAGCAGGGGGAGTGAGAGAGGGAGAAGCAGGCTTCCCGCCGAGCAGGGAGCCCGATGTGGGACTCGATCCCTGGTCTCCGGGATCATGACCTGAGCTGAAGGCAGTCGCTTAACCAACTGAGCCACCCAGGCGTCCCTAAATAAATAAAATCTTAAAAAAAAAAAAAGAAATGAGCAAAAGAGAAATGTCAGTCAAATCCAGTGCAAAGGTAGAAGATAAAACAGAATAGGAGAATAAGAATATCTGTACTGATAATGAAAGCATGCGATATACCCATAAAATAGATGAAAACTATTAAACAACTTTTCAGAATAACTAAAGAAACTAAGAAAGCGATACAAGATAAAACAGAGGTACATAGCTGGTTCAGTCAGTGGAGCAGGTGGCTCTTGATCTCTGGGTGGTGAGTTCGACCACATGGGCGTACAGCTTACTTTAAAAAAAGAAGATAAGGAGCACCTGGGTGGCGCAGTCATTGGGCCTCTGCCTTCCGCTCAGGACATGGTCCCGGAGTTCTGGGATCGAGCCCCGCATCGGGCTGCCTGCTCGGTGAGAAGCCTGCTTCTCCCTCTCTCACTCTCCCTGCTTGTGTTCCTTCTCTAGCTTGTTGCTCTCTGTCAAATAAATAAATAAAATCTTTTTTAAAAAAAAGATAAAACAGAAAAACATAAATCAGAATTAAAAAATGGATAATTTTTTCTAAATAAAAATCTTTTCAGAACTATCAGCTGTACACAAGTATTTACTAAGTAAATAAGTATAATGCCTTAAGAGTAATAGAACGTGAAAAGATGAAAAACTTGAAAGCAAAAAGGGATGAAAGAAAAAGGCTTTGAGAGATAGTGACTAAAGAATATAGACAAAGATCCAACAACTGTAAAATAGGAATCCCTAAGAAAAGAGGAAAACTACTAAAAGCTATACTTCAAGAAACCTTCCTAAAATTAAGAAGAAGGGGAAAAAAGACTCAAAACTGCATGTGGAAAGAGCAGACTCTGTGCTTTGGACAGTCGATACCAACACAGAGCTAAAGAGAAGGCAGTTAAGGGATACCCAGGCAGAAAGACTGGGACACTTTAAAGGGAAGAAAATGACACTCTCAGTAGACTTGACAGCAGTGTTTTATGCCAGAAGAAGATGGAATTACATATTGAAAATACTCAAAGAAAGCACAGGGGTTTTACATCCCACCAAGCCGACTTCCAAGTATAACAGACATAGACAATCTTTCTAAATCTAGGAACTCAAGATACTGTTTCCTTCCTAAGGACTGTCTCCCACTATTCTCTCTGAGTGGTATTCAGCAAAGGTCTTTGATAAACAGCCAGAGAGTAAATATTTTAGACTTTGTAGGACACATGCTAGTCTCTGTTGCCTATCTTTGTATGGAGCATTTAGTTTTTGTTTTGACTGGTTTATATATAACCCTTTAAAAATGTAAAAACCATTCTTATCTCAAAACATCATATTAAAATAGGCCACAGACACGATTTGGTCAATGGTTCATAGTTTGCCAACCTCTGAATAGAGAAGGAGCTTTGGACAACCACAATGATTAGAGAATCACAAAGGCTGGTGGAGAGCATTATCTACATTTTTATTAGTGGAGCACTAAATGATACGTCTAAAGGATCAATATAGTAAGCTTTTACTAAGTAAAAGTGGGGATATAACTCTTAAACTATGGAGAGGAAAATGGGGAGAACATGTGAAAAGTAGAATAAGCTGGCCAATTATAGTTAACTGAGATTTAAAGGGTATTAGTTGGGATCCTGGAAGAGAAGTAGGAAGTAAGAGAAATTAGCTAATTTCAGTATTGTTAATAGTAGTGACCAATAGAAAATGACAAAAAAAATATAAGGGGATGAGAGAAATTATATAGTTACTCATATAAGATTACCATTAGAAGAAAAATGCAAACTTCAGAAACAAAATATAAAAAGGAAGCAAACAAAATAGACACATATCAAAAGTCTACTTATTGAAAAGACTTAGTTACATATAAATATAACATAAAATTATATGAGAGCACTGAAAACCAACCAAACTGATCTTCAAAGCTCCGACAGGAAGAACTGATTGAATAACCTTTGGTGCACTCACACAATAGGGTACTATGCGGCCATAAAAATGAATAAGAGATATTTCTATATGAAGCTGTATGTGCCACCACATAATCATCCTCAGGATAGGTTGGTGATATCCATTTGTATCTGTTTGTATTTGAAAAAAAAAAAAAAAAAAAGGCAACAAAAAGAGTGCCTGGCTGGTTCAGTCAGTAGAACATGTGCTCTTGATCTTGGGGCTGTGAGTTCAATCCCCACGTTGGGGTAGAGTTTACTTTAAAAAAAAAAAAAAAGGGAAGGTAAGGTAGAAATTTTTTTGAACACCTACCTGTAAGAGTGAAGGAAAGTGATAGGGATAAAATGAACCTCTGAATAATCCTTGTTCATTAGGTTTAACTTAAGAACTACATAGATAGTTCTTAAATTAACAAAACTGCCTCCTGTAGAGTTGAGTTGAATATTAGTGATTATACGTATAGCATGATTATTCAAGGAAATGTAAAAGAGCAACCTCTAACACTGAAATACCTTGGAATAAATAAACCTAAATGTATATCCAGTTGGTGGCATAAGCAGTCAAGCGACTATTCATGCCTAGTAGGCTATACCTTGAAAACACAATTGGAAAAAAAATTAAACTGTTTTTGCTATTCATATTTATATAGAAACCTTGGTATTGTTATTTCTAGAAATGTCTATGTAATGTGAGATAAAGCAAATGAATAATTGTACAATATTCTAATTTTGTTTCCTCCATTGCCTTGGGAACCTGGATTCTTGGCACAGGAATAGTATATGCAGATGTAAAATAGAAGAGATTGAATAAAACCCCTTTGATCTTAGCTTGAATAGGAACTATTTCTATGGACTCATATTTTTGTTTGTTTAATATCTCTAGCTATGTCTAGTCATTCTACCTCTGTCCTTTGAACTTATGGAAACAGTGACCAACCTAGTCGCATAGCATTGAGCATCCTTAGCAACCAAATTTCCACTAAAAGGAACAAAGAATTTATCCTGCCTTTTATATAAGATGGAAGAAAACAATAGATAAGGGAAAGCTCCTCTTCAGAGAAGTATTACAGCTAATAACTGTAAAAGCAAGTATAGAATTAGAATATGACCATTTTGCAAACCTTAAGAAATTAATGCATCCAAACATTGAGCATGAGTGGCTGCTAAACTTGCAAAAATAGACAACCAGACATCATTGCCTTCTGTTACAGAACACACCACCATTTATGAAATAGTTTTGCTTTAAAAGAAAAAAAGAACCAAACCTAATATGATCAAGCCTTTAGGTTAAGCTGCTGATTTACCGGAAAGATCCAGAACAGAAAAATCTTAATTGCCAGATTACAAGAAACTACATGGGACAATTAACGTGGTTTATTCAACTAATAAATTGCAATGAAAAAGGACAGAGAGAAACATACTTTAATAAAAACTACTTGCACTATAAAATTTTATCTGGATCCTCAGTCTGTTTTTTAAAAAAAAAGAACAAAAAACCTTTTTTTTTTTAAACTTAATTATATTAGATTGACTGGGTATTTGATAATTTTCAGAGATGATTACTATTTTTTGTGTGAGAATGGCATTATGGTTGTATTTTTAAAAGAAAAATTTTTTAAATATTTATTTGTTAGAGAGCACTCACATGCAGGAGATGCAAGGTGTAAAAGGAAAGAGAAAGAGAATCTCAAGTAGACTCCCTGCTGAGCATGGACCCCCCCCCCCCCCCAGCACAGGGCTTGATCTCAGGATCCTGAGATCATGACCTGAGCCGAAATCAAGAGTCAGATGCTTAACTGAGCCACCCACGTGCCCCTTGAAGAAAAATTTTTATCTTTTGGAGATACTTACTAATATGTTAATGACTGAAGGATGTGTCTGGAGTTTGCTTCAAAATAACACTTGAGGGGAGGAAATGGGCTCTAAAGAAAAAAGACTGGTACTCGAATAAATAAAGAATTTTTAAAAGACACTAGTGAAAAAAAAGAAAAGAAACAAGATTTGTCAAGACTCTGGCCTTGGAACATTCCTCAACCTCATAAAATCTATCTTCGAAAAACCCACAGCCAATATCATTTTCAGTGGGGAAAAACTGACCTCCCACTGAGATTAGGAAAAAGACAAGGATGCCCACTTTCACCACTATTGTTCAGAATAGTGTTAGAAGTCCTAGCAACCGCAATCAGACAACAAAAAGAGATAAAAGGTATTCAAACTGGCAAAGAAGAAGTCAAACTCTCTTCACAGATGGCATGATACTCTATATGGAAAACCCAAAAGACTCTACCCCCAGACTACTAGAACTCCTACAACAATTCAGTAACGTGGCAGGATACAAAATCAATGTGCAGAAATCAGTTGCGTTCTTATACACTAACAATGAAAATATAGAAAGGGAAATCAGAGAATCGATTCCGTTTACTATAGCACCAAAAACCATAAGACACCTAGGAATAAACCTAACCAAAGAAGTTAAGGATCTGTACTCGAGGAACTACAGAATACTCATGAAGGAAATTGAAGAAGACACAAAAAGATGGAAGAGCATTCCATGCTCATGGATCGGAAGAATAAACATTGTTAAAATGTCTACACTGCCCAAAGCAATCTATACTTTCAATGCCATCCCGACCAAAATTCTACCACCATTTTTCAAAGCGTTGGAACAAACAGTCCTAAAATTTATATGGAACCAAAAAAGACCCCGAATTGCTAAGGAATTGTGGAAAAAGAGAAACAAAGCTGGAGGCATCAACGTTACCTGATTTCAATCTTTATTACACAGCTGTGATCACCAAGACAGCATGGTACTGGCACAAAAACAGACAAATTAGATCAATGGAAAAGAGTAGAGAGTCCAGATATGGACCCACAAATCTGTGGTCAAATCATCTTCAACAAAGCAGGAAAAAATATCCAGTGGAAAAAAGACAGTCTCTTCAATAAATGGGGCTGGGAAAATTGGACAGCTACATATAAAAGAATGAAACTAGACCGTTCTGTTAGGCCACACAGAAAGATAAACTCGAAATGGATGACAGACCTCAGTGTAAGGCAGGAATCTGTCAAAATCTTAGACAGATTACATAGGTAGTAACCTCTTTGACATTAGCCACAGCAACTTCTTTCAAGACACATCTCCAAAGGCAAAGGAAACAAAAGCGAAAATGAACTTTTGGGACTTCATCAAAATAAAAAGCTTCTGCACAGCAAAGGAAATAGTCAACAAAACGAAGAGGCAACCCATGGAATGGGAGAGGATATTTGCAAATGACACTACAGACACTACAGCTGGTATCCAAGATCTATAAAGAACTCCTCAAACTCAACACCCAAAAAGAAGATGATCACATCAAAAAATGGGCCAGAGACATGAAGAGGCACTTCTCCATAGAAGACATACAAATGGCTAACAGACACATGAAAAAATGTTCATCGTCACTAGCTTTCAGGGAAATTCAAATCAAAACCACATTGAGATATCACCTTACACCTGTCAGAATGGCCAAAATTAACAAGACAGGAAGCAAGTGTTGGAGAGGCTGTGGAGAAAGGGGAACCCTCTTACACTGGTGGGAATGCAAGTTGGTGCAGCCACTTTGGAAAACAGTGTGGAGATTCCTTAAAAAATTAAAAATAGAGCTACCCTATGACCCTGCAATTGCACTACTGGGTATTTACCCCAAAGATATAGATGTAGTGAAAAGAAGACCCATATGTACCCCAGTGTTCATTGCAGCAATGGCCACAATTGCCAAACTGTGGAAAGAACCAAGGTGCCCTTCAACAGATGAATAGGTAAAGAAGATGTGGTCTAGGGCACCTGGGTGGCTCAGTGGGTTAAAGCCTCTGCCTGGGCTCAGGTCATGATCTTGGGGTCCGCATCGGGATCAAGGCCCACATCGGGCTCTCTGCTCGGCAGGGAGCCTGCTTCCTCCTCTCTCTCTGCCTGCCTCTCTGCCTACTTGTGATCTCTCTTTCTCTGTCAAATAAATAAATAAAAATCTTTAAAAAAAAAAAGAAAGAAAGAAAATGTGGTCCATATATAAAAGGAATTTATGCCTCCATCAGAAAGGACGAATACCCAACTTTTGTAGCAACAAGGACCGGATTGGAAGAGATTATGCTGAATGAAATAAGCCAAGCAGAGAAGTCAAGTATCATATGGTTTCACTTACTTGTGGTGCTAAGGAGTAATATAGAGGACAGTAGGAGAAGGAAAGGAAATGGGAAGTGGGGTAAGTCAGGAGGGATACAGAACATAAGAGACTTTGGACTCAGAAACAAATTGATGGTTTTGGAGGGGAGTGTGTGGGAGGATGGGCGAGCCTGGTGGTAGGTATTGAGGGCATGTATTGCATGGAACACTGGGTGTGGGGCATAAACAATGAATCTTGGAACACTGAAAAAAAAAAACAACAATGTAAAGTAGAACAAAGAAAAAAAAAAGAGAGAGATTCTGGCCTTGGACATACCTGGATTTGAATTCTATTTTTGTCTCTTAGTAGCTGTGTGATAATAAGGAAATTACTTACTTTTTTTGAGTTTCAATTTCCATATCTGAAAATAAGCATTCTGTTATCAATGACTTATTCTTAGTTTTTAAATAGGATTAAATACAGTAAATACCAAAGTGAAACAAGCATGTATTCAAAGAGGGCATCACTGATCCAAAATAGATGATTCTGTTTATGTCATGTTTTGCTCCAGACGTTGAATATACAGTGAGTGAGAAATGAACAGAAATGGACCGTGTTCTGCCTCAGGACCTGGTGGAAGGAAAAAGAAACAAAATCATTTAACAAGCAAATAAACAAAACATTATAAATAGGGTTAGGGAAAATAACTGCAACATATTGCAAGGGGACTTTTGAGAATCTTAATTTAAATTTGGGGTGTTGGGGAGATGGAGTACTTGCTCTTTGAGACTTTAACTGAAACCTGGTAGATGAGTAAGAGCCAGAGGAGGAGTGGGGTAGAGTGTTCTAATGGCATGTTCAAAGGCCCTGCAGGTAGACAGAGTTCTGTTTATTCAGCAAAATGTACAGAAGCTAGAATGTCTTGGAGCATAGCATTAAATAAGACTAGAGGCATAGGTCATTGCCTGGCTGTGCCTGGCCTGGTGGGCTGTTCATTGAAAGTTGGGTATTATCCATAGTTCAGCATAAGGTCGTTGCAGGGTTTTGAACAGTGGAGTAACTGGTCTGATGTACCTTTGAAAAAGCGTTTTAGACGAGTGATTCTTTCTAAAGAGGTCAGAGTTGAGACCGAGGCCAGTTAAATCATGCTCGTGAGAGAGGACGGTACAGTGACTTGGAACTCAGAAAAGTCAACTGGAGGCGGAAATATGGGAGTTGTCCACCTGAACAAGATACTCAAAGTCATGACAGTTGATGAGAGCACAGTGAAAGAGAAAGTAGCATGAGAAAGAAAGAGGGATCAGTCCCGAGTTCTGAGGGGCTTCCAACCTTCAGAAATTGGATAGAAGAGGAAATGCTTATAACAGGGAGTTGGGGAAACACCACGTGCACCATGCCAGGTAGGTGTGTCTTAGAGAGGAAGGAGTGGGGAGCCAACTCTGGGTTGAAGACTGAGGATGACATGAAGGTTGAAACATATCCACTGGATTTGATGAAACAAAGATGGCATCTGGGCGTGTAAAACTGGGAATTATTTTTAATAGTATAAGCTGACAGGTAGCTAGATGAATCATGAGAAAAATATTTTGGAGATTAGATTTTTAAATTGAAGTCTAGGATGGAAAGAAAATGCAAAGCTAATTATACCAAATCTCCTATTCAAACTTTTCTACCTTAGAATGTGTCTATACCCCATAGAATATGTCTCTTTCTATTTCTTAGCATACCCAACTTTATGAAGTTCTTATGTGGACAGATGGTAAGAGTTAAGCTTGTTTAAAATGCAAGTTGTATATCAGTACTTTAATAATTTATAATAATAATGAGCCTCACTGCAGCTAAATTTCCTAATTAATTTAAATCTATATGTCAGATTTTAAATTAAGTTATGCTTAGCAAACCGAGTGGAAAGAACTAAAATCAAAAGGGTGTATAGACAACTCCAGTTATACGAAGCTCCAGAGAGCCCCATCTAGCCCTGGGATTTACCTCCATGAGATTGTAGAGCCAATTTAAGCATCTCTTACATTAGGTAGTGAGCAGTAACCATCACATCCATGGTTCAAAGGAAATAACTCCTTAAAGCATTTTTGCTTTATAAATGTTTGTCATTTTCATCTCTAAAAATACAGAGGAAGGGATTTTAAGAACTGAGTACAAATGAGGAAAATGCATGCTGTGTAACAAAGGATGTTGGAGGAAGAGGGTGTGCGTGTGTGTGTGTGTGTGTGTGTGTGTGTGTGTGTGTGTTAGGCTTCCAAAAAAGCTTTAGATTGTTTTTTTCTTTTCAATTTTACATTCTTGTGTCCTTACTATTATATTACTTATGTAGAGCCTTCTGTCCATTGAGTTCAAAGCACTTACAATCATCAAGTCATTTATTTCTTAGATTTATTGAATGGGTGCCCATTGTTCAAAAGGCCGTGGGCGTAAGTACAAAGTTATAAAAGCACACAAATTAAATCTAATAGCACAGGAGCAAGAGAGAAAGCCAGCAGGATCACTTTTGTGCCTGTTGGGAATGCCAGACTCTTAGAAAGAAAAGAGGAGAAGACAAAAGAGAAAAAAAGAAAAGGAATAAATAACTACCCAGGATTTGTCATATTCTGAGAGTTACAAAAGAAATCTGTCCGTCAAAAGGAGTGACCATGCGTACAGTTAGGAGAGGCCTAACTGAATTTAGAAGGTGCTCTGGAAAATGCTCTGAGTCTCACAGTCTCAGATTCAGCTCTAATACCAAGAGCATGAGAAATTATTGTTCCTGTGTCCCTCATTTTGCAGATAACACATTCAGATACAAGACCCTTTGGTTAACTGCTGTTATCTCAAAGCAGGTTCATAACATTTGAGGCAGAATCTTTTTCTCAAATTCCCAGTTAAATCTTGCTTTCAGTTCTTTCAGCATTTCAGAAGGACCTCTATTTCTTTTTAGTTCTCATTTTCATGTGGTGGCTTAAAAAGTGGGTATTTTAAAAAAAATGGGTATTTTCAGTAGTAAACTAGAAAAATTTAAGTTGATTTTAAAATTAACTTAGAGGAAAACCTCCGTTTTTAAGGGTAAGAAGTCAATAGATGACTTTAAATTAAAAATTTTAGTAGTCTTAATATCTTTTAATTATATATATTTTAATATATATTTATATTTTTTTAAATATAAGATACCAGCACACATGCTTTCAGAATTAAGAAAACGAATGTCAGAGGAAACATAAAATGGTTAAAAACTCCTCACCTCTATTGGGGAGGAGAGGTTAGAGGGAGGCAGAAGGTGGCTGCGAACTGCTCTTGTTTGGTTTCAAATCTAGTAGTAGTCTTGTCTTTTTTTTTTTTTTACAGATTTATTTATTTATTTGACAGAGAGAAACACAGTGAGAGAGGGAACACAAGCAGAGGGAGCGAGAGAGGGAGAAGCAGGCTTCCCGCCGAGCAGAGAGCCCGATGTGGGGCTCGATCCCGGGTCTCCGGGATCATGACCTGAGCCGAAGGCAGTCACTTAACCAACTGAGCCACCCAGGTGCCCCTAGTCTTATCTTTTAAACTAGACTCACTTGAACTTTGTTAAAACGAAAACTAAAGTTTAGGGAAAAGAAAAATAAGAACAGGAAAGCAGACCCTCATGTGCAATAAATATTTGGGATCATTTTCAAAACTGAGTTTAATGCGTTATGTTCCGTCTTAGCCTGGAAAGACTCATCAGCATCCTCACACCATAAACCTTAGTCTGATTGTTGGTAATTCAAGAGAGATTAGCTAAAACTGATAAAAAAAAATTACACATTCCACAATTAGGCATTATCTCCTACTTCTGGTATTCTTATTTAATCGGAGATCTCTAAGGACATTAACTGGAACTCTCAAAAGCATTCTGATGTGAAGTCTTAAATGGGACCCTTCCTGTGCTGTTTTATTCAAGGTCTCCGTCTAAACTGCATTTGTTTATACTCTTGTTTCTTCCTTCTCTTTGCCTTCATTGCGTTTCCCACAATTCACAGCTCTCCCACTGGACTTGAAACTCTGTACAGGCAGGGGTTACCTTGTTGGCACCTGCCTCCTTACCGCTCCTAGTAGGGCACCTTTTCAGAACAGCTGTCAATTGGTATTTGTTAAATGAATGGCACATTTCACCTGGGAATATTGTGTGGGCTAACGGGTAGCTACTGGGAGGATTGATTAAATTGCATCAATTAGCCCAGTAACCCAAAGGAGTTAATAAAACTTCCCAGCTGCGTGGAGTACATTGAAGCAGACCTACCATGGCCGGTAAATTACAGGGGAGCACAGAATCCTGGGCAGGTGTTCAGCATCCTTGCTGTTACCAAAGCTCTTAGAAGAGTAAAGAATATTCAGACAGCAACTGTTTTGAGAGCTTTTATAAAAGGCAGTTTGTAACTTGCATTTGGTGTATTCAGTTAATTCATTGTTAATATCTCCCTCCGTGTCTTTGTCTGTCTTTAAAATCTTTATACTCTCTTTGTCCAACGCGTTTGATCCCCCATCCAGTTTCCTCGCATTTTAATTGCCATAAAGTTGAGGTCTTTAAGAAGGCTATCATCTATTTGGCTTGTTGGCACACCAAAGAGAGTTAACAGTGGCTGTTGAATAAATAAAAACCAGTAAATTAGTTCAAATAATGTCATAACATGTTTCCTCAGCATAAATCAGACGCCTACAGGGAGAAAAACTGCTTCCTAAAAATTTTGCTTTGAGAGGGACTTTTATTAGAAAAGTGTAACTAAATTGCTAAAATTGATTTTACACAGCCATTTTCCAGTTCTTTGGATATTTAAGAGTTCTTGTTCATCTAGCTCCTGGTGTGATCTCCTGGTAAAACCAAATGCTATCCAGGAAAATTTTAAGTGAGTGTTGGCTTTATTGATGAAATGAGGCAGAGATTGTTCCGGATTGTTGCTGTGAACATTCGGATCCCTGCTGAAGTGAAGCGAATGGCGCCCACTACCAACGGCTCTGTGTCGCAGCCCAGGCCTGTGATGGATGCGCACGTGGTAAGGCAGCAGCACCCACCATGCATCCACTTGTGGTGTGTGTCCGACAGCTGCTCTGACTTTGGACTGAAACTGCCTGTCTACTTACAAACAGCCGGCTCAAGAGGAGTTTCACTAAATGGCCACTCAACGGTCTATAAACCGCAGGAAAGCTACGTCTTTATAGTACTTCCTGGTGCTCTTACTGTGCTTTTAAGAGAAATGCCACCAAGTGCATTTGAGTGTTGTTACCATTGACATTAAGACTTGTGCTGGAAAGTTTTCTTATTAACACTGTTCTCATTATCTTAAAATGTCTTTTGCTTGCATTTCATACATTCCTGATAACAAAATCTTTTCCTTATTACCAATGGATACAAGTAGGCTAAAGAAGTAGAGCAAGAGATAAGAAAAGGGGGAATCACCTTCCTTCTTGCCAAGGAGATTTGGACTGAAGAGAAGAGCCTTTTTCTCTGTTTCTGTATGAGTATCCACCTTTTCTTTGCCTCTAAAAAAAGGATTTTCTTTCTGCCTCATTAGGGTTTTTCCCACCCTATTTTGATTTTATCTTTTACATATTGGTAGTTGTTTCCACAAACTTTTTCAGGAAAAATGTCCACAGAGTAAAATTAGGCATCTTTCTTTTACAAAGAAGTCGGCACTCTAGAGCAGATGGCAGGCAGTCCAGCTTCTGATGGCTAAGCCTGATCCCGAGGTGAGCCGCTATAAGTCAGAGCCAGGTCAGCGTCGTAGGTTAAGCTCCAGTCCCCAAAAGTAAATTAAAATGAATGAACAATTTGTATTTTATGACCCTGTATCACAGACAATAGCAAGATAAAAACTGAGTTTATATATACTTTTGGATGCCTTTGAGGCTTTTTGAAGATGTAAGTCCAGTGACAGACTAAAGACATTTTATTTTAGTGACTCTTCTTGTAGTAAGCATTCTTCATTACTCTAAGGACCGTCAAATTGCTTTTTAAAATTTGTTTCTGCCACAAGAAGTAAATTGCAAATTTAATACAGAATTGCTTCCCAAAGTTTTTGAATGGTAACTGCTGAGTGATAGGCAGCTTCCATGGCCACTTTTTCAGTGATCCCTTGCTCTAATTGTAGCAGAAAACCAAGTCACCCTCATTGCTGCTGACCTTGACTGAGTTGTGAGCATCGACAGTTGTTTGGGCAAAATGTAGGCATTGATCCCAGTCATTAGACAACCATAAATACAACTTTGGACATTATGTGGAGTATTGTTATAATGCAGTGAGTTTCAAATCAAATTGTTTTCCATCAGGGGTCACCTGTGTTTCAGCATTAGACTTGGAGTATTTTTTAGCACAACATTTCCTAAAGGAATTAGCCATTTAATATAGTGGTAGCGTTTAGGTTCTTAAAAGATCTCAGATTCGTAGTTAGCTCAGTGCATTTCACTGTAATGCACTCAGATGTTCTAGAATTCAAATTTCGACATCACGGAGGCACTTCTCTTTAGACATGAAAGCGTAAGTCAGAAACACTACAGTTGTTTGTCTTAGTGCCCGATAGAATCCCTATACTTCGGAAGTACATCTGTATCTAATAGGAAACTTTCATTCGTTATTACTATTGCTTTTACTATTAAGAGCTACAACTAGTAACTGCTACCGCATGTTAGACATTGGGGTAGCTGTTTTATATTCACTATCTTCTTGCCACCCTACTGTAACAGTTTTGCTAATAAAGAAGCCCAGGTTTAAAATCTTGCCCAAGGTCACATGAGCAGTAAATGGTAGAGCAGGGATTCCAGGGCCCGTCAGGTTGACCCCGGAGCTTAGGCTGTTAACTCTTGTAGCAGCACTCCTCTTGTGTAGCTCTGGCCAGGTTTCCATAAAACTGGGATGTCTTTAAGATACAGAGTAATTGCTCCTGATCTGAGTCCATGAAAATAGTTTTTGGTGTCTAGATTGACGTTCAGCATCCCTCAGTTTTCACAATATGATTTCCAAGTGCAAATACTAAGCTGGATTTTTAGGTAAAATTCCTTATGTACCTTGAGAGAAGGGTTCCTGAGAAATTTCTGCCTTACAGAATTAGACAGAATTTTATAACTCCCAAGGTGAAATAAAGGTCAGGGACATCATCTAATTTTATATCCTCGTTATCTGTTCCCAGTGCTTCGGACAGTGCTGCAGCTCACAGTGTAGGCCCTCAGTTGACCATTTGCGAAATCATTGTCTTCTGTAGTTATTTGATATTCTGTTTGTCACAACTGAGAATCTGCTCTGTCAGATTTTGTTAAACTGTGGGGTAGGTCTGTTGTTTCCCATTGGGAGAGAATTAAATCAAGACAACTGTTGTTTTATATGTTAATTATTTTAAAGACAGCTTCCTTTTTGAAAATAAAAATGCCTCAAGCATATTTGTTTTTTAAATTAACAATTTAAAAATGCATCCTATATTATTGTTTTCCTACTTTAATTGTGCTAATTATCTGAAAAATAAGGTGGATGGATATTTCACACTATTTGAAACTTAGTCTCCTTATAAACCTTATGCAAAATCTTATTTGCTGCTGCTTTGCTAAAATTCTCATAGACACCTAGATTTTCACCCAATTCCATTTGAACACCATTGGTAGGGGGGAGTAGGGCTGAAAGATTGGCCTAATTGTTTTTTTCCCAACATCTTACTATGAAAATTTTCAAATATACAAAAAAAGTTGAGAAATTTCTACAGTGAATACCTAGACTCCACAATTAACATGTTACTGAACTTGCTTTATTACCTACCTCTTCACTTCTGCCCTTCTATCAGTCCTTTCCAAGTTGTCTGACATTCATCATTTGATTAACTACATGGTATTCCATTGTCCAGACATACTATAGTTTATTTAACCAGTCATCTGCTGTTGGACATTTGGGATTGTGGTAGGTATAGTGACCCTTGAGTAATTGTGGTAGAGTAATGACCTCTGAAAAGTGTCCGGTTCTAATCCCCAGAACCTGTGGATACAGTAAATTGCACAGCCAAAGGGACTTAACAGATATAAGTAAGGTTATGGACCTTAAGATCAGGAGATTAGTTTGGCTTATTTAGGTGGACCCAATCAAAATACATGAGCCCTTAAAGGTAGAGCACTTTCTCCAGCTCGAGTAGAAGAGATATGCCCAAAGGGGAAGCTGGAGAGATTCAAGACCAAGAGGGATTTGACGTGCCATTGCCGGTTTGAAGACAGAAGGGACAATGTGATGCAGGCAGCCTGAAGCTGCTAACAGACGCTTCCAGCTGACAGCCAGCAAGAAAATAGTAAACTCAGCTCTGCAGCCAGGAGGAACTGAATTCTGCCAACAACCTGAATGAACTTGGAAATAGAGTCTCCCCCAGAGCCTCCAGATAAGAGCCTCGCCCAGCTGACGCCTTGAATTTGGCCTCATGAGACCTGGGGCAGAGGAACCAGCCAAACCTACCCAAATGTCTTCAGAACTGTGAGATAATAAGTGTGCTTTGTTGTAAGCTGCTAAACTCGTGGTGGTTTGGTATGGCTGCGATAGAAAACGAATACAGGGGTACTAAGAATGTTCCATTATTATACAGTAAACATCCACAGGCTAAGTCCTTGAGCACAGTCTTACGTCCTTAGGATAAATTTCTGATATTAGAATTGCAGGCACAAAAAAAGTCTGTGCACTTTTAAAGACTTTTTTAGGATATATTGATACATTGAAACCTGGACAAGTTGTCTTAGATTACACTTCCATCAGGACTCTGTTGAGAACCCCATTTTCTTTCTTCTTGACTGCACTGGGAATTAGATTTGTTATTTGTGTTCAGTGTGAAATGCCAAAAAAAAAAAAAAAAAAAGATAGTGTTATCATTTTAATGGATATTTTTAATCTAGCAAAAGTGAACATATCTTAATGTTTTTACCTTTTGTGAATTATGTGTTTGTGTCCACTCTGCATTTTTCAAATGAAGGCCCTTTCTCTTACTTTACCAAACAACTTTTTAATTTAACTTTTCTCAAATTACTCTTAAAAATCCACCAGGACGACCATAGCTTTTTTTCTCCTTTGAATATTTACTCTGATTACATCAATAGATTTCCTAATATTGTATAATTCTAGAATTCCTAAAACCACTTGGGTTATAGAATTTTTTAGCAGTGTTGACTTTGATGTGTATATATATTTTGAGTATTTTAGTGACATTGGCTTTTGTTTTCATTTTTGAGCTAACTTTACTGTACTTTGAAATCAGTTATGCTACCCTCATTTAAGGAAACTTTTTTTTCAGATTTAAAAGCTTAAAGGGTGGGAACCTAGTTGGCTCAGACAGTGGAGAGTGCAACTATTGGTCTCGGGTTGTGAATCCAAGCCCCACATTGGATGTAGAGATTACTTAAAAAATCTTTAGGTGTACCTGCATGGCTCAGTCAGTTAAGCATCCTGCTCTTGATTTTGGCTCAAGTCATGATCTCAGGGTTGTGAGATCGAGCCCTGAGTTGGACTCTGTGCTGGGCATGGAGCCTACTTAAGATTCTCTCTCTTCCTCTTCCCCTACCCCCTTCCCCTGCTCACACACTTGCTCACTATTTCTTAAAAACAAAAAAAAAAAAAAAAAAAAAGAAAAGAAAGAAAAAAAAACTTTAAAAACTAAAATAAAAGCTTAGAGGGCATAGTAATTGCATATTCCCTAAAGACATAAAGGCGTTACTCATGAAATTAGATGAGCACAGTCCCCATTTTCAGTAGTGTATCCCCGACAAGTCTCACTTTTTTTGTGTGTTATTCTCTTTGCATTTATAATTTGATTATAGGTCAAGTCGAATGATTTGTATTTACCTAGACAAGTTTGCCTTTCATTCCATTTGTCAATTTAACAAAATATTTGTTATGACAAAAAATTCAAATGTAATGCAAAAGGTATTTAATGAACCCCAATATGCCAACTATCTAGATTCAGCCATTAGATTTTGTCATTTATCTTTCATCTGAACCTTGTTCTTTGCTGCACTGTTTCAGAGTAAATATTGGAATTTTAATCTTTCATATTTTAGTATGTACCTCTAAAAATAACATCTTTCATAATCACGTATGATTATCACACCTAACAAAAGTAGTTATTTCCTAGGTGTGATCTAATAAACAGCACAGTCAGATCTCTCCAGCTGTCTCATAAGGCTGTTGGCAGTGCTAACATCAGAATCCTAAATAAAAATTCATACATTTGGCTGTTATGTCTATTAAGTATCTTTTAATCTAGGGTCACACACACACACACACACACATACACACACACACACACACACACACCCTGTTTCTTCCCCTTATACCATCATTATGTCTCAGAAATAGCCATGTGTCCTGTGGAATCTTCCACATCCCATGTCTTTTGGCTTCCTCTGGTAATGTTTACCTTGTTCTCTCCCTCCTATTTACTGTGAATGGAAGTTAGCTTTACAGGCTTGAGTAGCTTCAGATTCTTCTTTCTTGGCAAGATTACTTCATAGATATACTGTTTGCTCCACACAGTAGGAGGCGTGGTTGTCTTACTTATAATGAGGCTAAGAGATCGGTGGTTTCAGGTGGGGACAATCTGATTTCTCCACTGTGAGGTTCTACTTCCCCTCATAGCATAGTTCTAACCACTGATGAATGTTGCCCAAATGAATCAGTTAAGAATTGCAACGTTTTTTTTTTTCAACATTATTTTTACTTCTACATTCATTAGCTATAACTTTTCTAGAGCATTTCTTTGTCAGACAGGGTAGTTGAAATATAGTTCATAAAGGAAAGCCAAAGGCTTAATTACTCCCTTTTAATCTCCAGTTTTTACAGTAAGAAGCTGGTGGTCCATTTACATACAATGCTATCCAATGGATTGGTGGGTTTGGAGATGAGAGATTCTTCTTTCTCTCATTTTTGAAAGGATTACATTACTAAACTCATGGAGTTTTATATATTGAATATGTTTGAACTCATTACATTCTTTAAAAAAAACTTTCTCATGAAATGTTGCACATATACAGAAAAATGTACAAATCTTAAGTGCATAGAAAGATTATCACAGATTGTCCTTCTTTGACCGCTAGTAAAATTACTCTGTCTTTGGTTTTCAGTAGTTTTACTGTTAGGTACTTACAGTGATTTTTGTCAGATTTATCCTGTTTAGAGTTCATAATGTTTCTTGAATTTGTTGCCCAATATATTTCTCAGCTAGTGTCTATCTCTAAAATATTGTTTCTGCTCCTTTCTCTTTATTCTGGATGTTTTCTTATCAACTATTTTGGACTTTATTCATTTTCTCTGCAGTTATGTCTCATGCTTTTGAAGCCACCATTTTAAGTTCACTAGTTATTGTGTTTTTTTCATTTATTGTATTTTTAACTTCTAGTTTTTTTATGTAGTTCTTTTCGTAGTTTACAGTTATCTGCCAAAATTCTCAGTCTTGTCCTTGAACTTGTTAAGCACAATTATTTTAAAGCATATGTTTAATGTTTCCCCCTGGGCCTGTTTTTATTGTCTGTTGTTTCTCTTGTCTTTCAGTTATGTGGTCTTATCTTTTAACATACCTGGTTATTTTTCTTGAGTGCCAGACATTTTATATGAAGAATGATGGAGATAATTTGAGGCCCTGGATGATAATATCTTTCTCCAAAGAGGATTTTTTGCTTGTGGCAACTGCCAAGGCAAGGAATGATATTACCCCCAGATTGACTTAATCCAATCTGATTGAGATGTTTAAAGGCTGTACATGAGTCTGTCTTAGGGGTGATCTATTTCTTTTTCACTTGTATAACTCAGGTGTACCTCTTGGACTTCCACATAAGTGGGAAGAGGAATCCAGAAGGAATTACCTGGGTCCCTCTTTTTTTGACAAATCCTGAATTCCAGTATTTGCCCTTTCCACCTCTAACTCCTGTGAGCCCATCAAATTTTTTGCTAAGCTTCCCTACCTACTCAGTTTCTGAGGTGCTCAGCTATATTTCAGCAAATGTCTTTAAGAGAAAAGTGGTTTAAATGCCAGGCTTATCTCTCTAGACTTTCCTGTTTTCCCAAATCTTGGATCTACAATTTTTCACTACCTTGATAGCTTTCTGAGGCCATTAAACAGTGTATGCATATGCATATGTGTATATACAAATGTCTAGGTGTTTTTTTTTTTTTAAGGTTGCTTTATTTACTTGAGAGAGAGAGAAAAAATGAGCACAAGCAGGGGGAGGGGCTGAGGGAGAAGGAGAGAAGTCCTCAAGCAGACTCCCTGCTGAGCAAGGAGCCCAATGGAGGGCTGGATTCCAGGACCCTGAGATAATGACCAAAGCCAAAATCAAGGGTCAGCCCCTCAGCCACCCAGGTGCCCCACACATGTCTAGCTTTTATAGCTGTTCTCTGGTGGGAGAGTTGGCCTAAAACATCTAATCCACCTGCCAGAAATCTCATTATATTTGAAGTTCAGCTCTTTAAAGTTTCATCTTCGGTCACTGGATTACACATCATGTTGACTTCTGTGTCCCTTTAACACAATCCATCATGTTGACTTCTGTGTCCCTATAACACACTGCAAGCTCTCTTGATTTCTAGTGTGAGGTGTCCCAGCTAATATCGTATACATTCTGCCACAGACCTGGTACCAATCATCCTTTCAAGGAGACTTGGGTTGTTTTCTTTTTTTGTATGTTTGCTTGTTTTTAAGTTTTTATTTATTTATTTGACAGAGAGAAACACAGCTTGAGAGGGAACATAAGCAGGGGGAGTGAGAGAGAAGCGGGCTTCCTGCAGAGCAGGGAGCCCGATGTGGGGCTCAATCCCAAAACCCTGGGCTGCCGAGGTGCCCCACGTTTGCTTGTTTTTTTGGTCATTAATGGTGTTTAGAGAATATAATCTGACCATTGGTACTCTTCATTGCTGTTTGGTTATCATTACTTTTCAGTGGACTGATTATATTAGAAAATACATATTTTTAAAACAAAAATCATGTTTATGAGTTAAAATTCACATTTAACATTACAAGTTTTTACCTTTCTTCTTTTATTTGGTTTTATGTTTCTGTTTCCTCTCTTACTCTGAAAACCTTGATTCTTAAAAACCCTTAACCTATTTACTTACATTAGGTAATCAGTAGCTTGAAAATACTGTCACCCTTATGTCTCCTAAAAAATAGACCATTGAATTAAGTTTGAGATTTCATATGTTGGTCCTCAGAATATATTCTACTTAGTATTCTGCTAAGATTATATTTATGTACAGTCAAAATAATACTTTGTTTCAAAGACACAAGAAGTACCTTTATATCATTATTGTCACAATTCTGATAACTCAGTTTATTGTCAACTTTTAGAGAACTCTTTTTAAGTCTTAATTTTGGAATATGTAAAATGGAAGTTCTTGCTTCCGTCCATACTTCTTTGTTTCCTCCCTTCCTCCCTCTGTAGGTAACTGTTATTTCTTTATTATTTTTATTTTTTAAAGATTTATTCATCTGTTTTTACAGAGAGACAGAGGGGGTTGGGGCAGAGGGAAAGAATCTCTCAAACAGACCTCCCGCTGAGTGAGGAGCCCAACTCAGGGCTTGATTCCACAACCCATGAGGTCACGACCTAAATCAAAACCAAGAGTCAGGTGTTCAATCAACTGAGCCACCTAGGTACCCTTTTATTATTTTTAGTTTATCCTTCCAGTTTCTTTTTACACACACACACTCTTCCCTAGGTCCTTTCTTCTTTTTTTCTTTTTTTTTTAAGATTTTATTTATTTGACAGAGAGAAACACAGCCAGAGAGTGAACACAAGCAGGGGGAGTGAGAGAGGGAGAAGCAGGCTTCCCACCGAGCAGGGAGCCCGATGTGGGGCTCGATCCCGGGTCTCCGGGATCATGACCTGAGCCGAAGGCAGTTGCCCAGCCAACTGAGCCATCCAGGCACCCCCCCTAGGTCCTTTCTTACCCAAAAGATAACACAGTGTGTACTGTTTTGCACCTTTCTGTATTCGTGGCATCTCCCAGAGGTCACTCCATATTAGTGTAGAGACCTCTTCATTGCTTTTCCTGCCTGCATGCTATTATGTTATTGGGAGAGACCATAGTTTATTGATGGACATTTTGTTTTCTTTCATTATTTACAAATGCTATCATGAATAACCTTGTGCGTATGCTGTCTCATAATTGCACAAGTCTGTCCACATATTCACCTCCTAAAGGAGGGATTCCTGAGTTGGAGTGCATCTGCACATGTCATTTGTTATATATTGCTAAATGTTCCTCCAATGAGGTTAAACCATTTTGCATTCCCACTAACATTTCTTGAGAGGTTTTTGTTTTCCTACAACCTCACTAATATATCATGTTAGTGTTTTGAACCTTTGCATTTTTATCACAGATTGTCAATTCTCTTAGAGAATTATACAGAGAATTTTCATTGAAATGTTTTCCATATCCATAGTTATATTATTTTCCCTTCCCTAATGTTTTCTATGTATATTTTTCCCTTTTTTCCTGATCAGCTTGTTGTCTGCTTTTAAAAGAGACAAATGCATTTATGTACCTATCTCTTGTGGTTTTACTCTGTCTTCTGATTTATTTCTTTAGGTATTTATGTGTGTATGTATGTCTTGTCTTCGGTCCTGCTTTTTCTGGATTGGTTTTGTTTGCTTTCTTGATATTACTTGTGCACTTGTGGATGACTCTGGGGCTGTGCATTCTTCTGTTAAGAACAGCTCTGGTTGTGGGCGCCTGGGTGGCTCAGTGGGTTAAAGCCTCTGCCTTCGGCTCAGGTCATGATCTCAGGGTCCTGGGGTTGAGGCCCACATCCCGCTCTCTGCTCAGCGGGGAGCCTGCTTCCTCCTCTATCTCTGCCTGCCTCTCTGCCTACTTGTGATCTCTCTCTGTCAAATAAATAAATAAAATCTTAAAAAAAAAACAACAGCTCTCGTTGCATCTGTGTCTCTGATTAGCACCAAGCCATTGGCTGTTTATATTTTTCTTACTGATTTGTAGAATTTCTTCATGTGGTTTTGCTCCTCCCAAATATGTTGTTAATATTTTTTCTTAGTTGCTGTTTCTTCTCCATTTATTAGTCTCCTTGTTTCACTTCAGAAGACTTACAGTTTTCATTTATTCAAAACTCTTGTGTTTTTTTTCCTTTAGAGGCTCTAGATTCTTTTCTACAACACTGAAAAACCTCCCTGCCTCTCTCACTCCATCCATGCGTTCAAGAAGATGAAAATATTTACCTGTATTTTTTCTAAACCCTTAAAGTTTATTTCTTAACCTTTTAATCTTCTGGAATCCTTTTTATTGAAGGAATTAATTAGAGCTCTAGCCTTTACATTTTTTTTTTCTATTTAATTATTACTCAGCCCAGCAGCAATGATTTGATGATTTGTCTCCTCTGGTATGAAATTCAGTCTGTATAATTTACTATATTCCCATACATCTTTGGATGCATTTCTGGGTTCTCTCACTGGTCTGTCTTTCTGTGTACAGTGCCATTTCTAATATATTACCTAGTATTGCTTTGTATTGTGTATTGTTCTGTTAGAAAATGTCAGCGCGTTGTTCTTTTCAAAATTTTGCATGGTAGTTCCAGAGTTCGTCCTTGAGTTGCAGTTTTTGCTTGCTCTTTCCCATTTCTTGTGCCCTTTGTGCTTCAGATAGCAAGTCATATGCCCAAATGTCTGCCTCGGTAGATTTTCAGAATGCACTCCCTTGGGGCACCTGGGTGGCTCAGTTGTTAAGCATCTGCCTTCTGCTCAGGTCATGATCCCAGGGTCCTGGGATCGAGCCCTGCATCAGGCTCCCCCTTTTTCTCCCTCTCCCGTTCTCCCTGCTTGTGTTCCCTCTCTCGCTGTCTTTCTCTCTGTCAAATAAATAAATAAAATCTTTTAAAAAAAAAAAATTGCACTCCCTGGACCTTTCCAGAATTGTTTCATCTTCTCTTCTCCGGTGCTACATTTTAGCTGGAAGTGGTTTTTATCTTCTCTTTTTGGTTGTTTCTGAAGTAGAAAGAGCCCCGAAGGTCCTCTTTGTGCTCAGGGACGTCTGGCACTCATCTGACTTGACCTGTGAGACCTGTTTGATCTGGTTCCACCTCTTGTCACCAACTCCCCCACCCCCATTTGACATTCTAGGCAAACTGGATTTCCTCCCCATAGCTTGGTCTGCTTCACTCTTAGGCTTTCTGTGCATGCCCTTCCTTCTGCCTTTTACCTCCCCACCAACTCAGACAGGTCTCTGTCTGCCTGTTAATAATAAGTAATCACGGTAACTACCATGTAATGAGCACTTTATATCTGCTAAGCAGGAAAGCAGATTTTTAAAATATATTATTATTTAATCATATCCTATAAATTAGGTAATATTCTAATTTTCCAGATGAGAAAGCTGAGACCCAAAGGACACATAGCTAGTAAATGCTAAATAAAACTAGGGCACAAAACCAGGCCTGACTCCAGAACTTGTGTTCCTAACCACTCTGCTATACTTCCTCTCCTCTTTCTCCCCAAGACCCCCAAGTGCTCCATGGCACCTGTACCCCCCAGGGTGAATCTCCTCTAAATGATGACCCATGTGAAGGTATGGGCATGTGTGGATCACTGCTCTGCACTTACCACATCATACACTCTATGTTACTTAGGAACATATGATTTATTTTATGTGTCTCAATTTTCTATTAAATACCAGACATTATGTACAAGGCAGTAGAGTCTGGAGGGAAAAGTATGCCTATAAATGGGCACACCTCTGCTGATGTGGAGTTGGCTCATTCTGGTTACGACTGGAGCTGGGTTTGGGTTTTGTCTTTAGAACAGTGCTAGCTTGACATTCCCCAGCGGTCGTTGCCTGTGCCTGAAGAGTGGGGCCCGGGGCCTGTTCAGTGTTGCTTTACCAACATGTGCTTTCAGCAGTGGAGTCAGAGAAGGGGTATTTCTGTTGTCCTGGTCCAACCTTTTTCTTGGGGAGTCCCTGTGCGTGCCTGGGTCTTAGAGGTGGGGCTTTCCCAGCATCTCTGTCGTCCTGTCTTGGCAGCCATGTGTCTGTGGTCGACCTTGAGGGAGAGGTTCCTGCCCCTTCCCCGGTGGTAGCATAGGATCCAGGTAGAGGACTCTGCACTCAACCTGGTTTCCTGCCCTAACCCCCAGTGTTAGAGGGTGTTTGCTCAGCGGTTCCACCAGCAGGAACAGATCTCTGCCTGTGTCCTGGAGGTGAGTTTCCTGCTTCTCATTCAGAGGCGGATGGGTTATGTTTCTACTTCTCCCCTGGAAGCAGTAGAGATTTCCTGGTGCTCTGGGCCAGTAGAATTTGCTTAAGGCTTCTGCTTAGCATGAGAGGACAGCCTGGGAGGAAGGGTCAGATAGAGGGTCCTTTCCCCATCTCCTTCTCCACACCTCGTCTTTCTCGTGAGCACCTGGTGAAGGCAGGCGGAAGAGTTTCCCAGTGAGTGCAAACCCCGCTGTACCTGGGGCTCCAGCCCTCCAGACTGACACACTAGACCATACTTAGCCTTTAAGAACTTACTGAGGGGCGCCTGGGTGGCTCAGTCGTTAAGCGGCTGCCTTCGGCGCAGGTCATGATCCCAGAGTCCCGGGTTCGAGCCCCACATCAGACTCCCTGCGGCGGGAAGCCTGCTTCTCCCTCTCTCACTCCCCCTGCTTGTGTTTCCTCTCGAGCTGTATTTCTCTCTGTCAAATAAATAAATAAAATCTTAAATTAAAAAAAGAAGAACTTACTGAAAGCTTATCTGATTTCTTTCTGTCAGCTTCCGTGAAGACGTGCCTTCCTCCTGTGTTCTGCCAAAAGCAAGAGAGTACCTGTGCTCCTCTCTTTAGGGCCCTGGTCCCTCTAGAGAATTATTCCTCCTGATTGCCTTCCAAAATCATTCTCTGATGATCCTGGGCAGACCTGTGATTTATTAAATTATCTGGCTTTTTCTCACTGGTAGAGTAAGAGGCGGTCTTTGCATATCCGAAGCAGAAGCCTGTCTGGGTCACTTAGAACACTTGCCTGCATCAGCCCAGAGAGCCCTTTTATTTTGCCTTTGAAGGGGCTCAGGCCCAGACCGTGACTATGGCAAAACCGGGGCTTTCAGAACCCAGTTTAGAGCTTCTCTCCACTGACTTGCAGCTCTCTCTCTTTTGCCTTTTCTTTTTTTTTTTTTTTTTTTTTTTTAAACTGTACATGATTCTGAGCACCACTAACTCTTCTTCCAGGGAAGGAAAGAAAAAAGCCATCCAAGTGTAGAGATTATTTCCCTTTTGTGCATTAACAGTATCAAAGAAAATAAGCCTTGAAATTTAATGCATTCCAGAAAAACCAGTAGGTTCCTTGGTTTGGAGAATGATTATTTTCAAACTTTGCCTTCTATATTTTTACTCTCAAAGGTAGTTGAGTGTTTTTCCCTTCTAAACTAACAGCGACTCAGTTTAAGATGCTAGGGTAATCTAAAATAAATTCTGGGGGCGCCTGGGTGGCTTAGTCATTAGGCATCTGCCTTCAGCTCAGGTCATGATCCCGGAGACCTGGGATCGAACCCCACATCAGGCTCCCTGCTCTGTGGGGAGCCTGCTTCTCCCTCTCCCACTCCCCTTCCTGTGTTTCCTCTCTCCGTGTGTTTCTCTCTGTCAAATAAATAAATAAAATCTTTTTAAAAAAATAAAATAAAATAAATTCTGGATTTTACTGAAGTTTGAGATCATCCTAAAGTTTTTTCTACACACATAATGTGCTTTCTAAATTCAGTACTTTCTACAGTCTTTATGGAAGCTGAGACTTAAGAATAACTTCCACTCAGGTGAAATGACTTAGCAAAGGTCACACAGCTCGTTATTGACAAAGCTGAGACTGTAATGGGGGGCTCTTCTCTCTCTTTTGGGGTGAAGGAGAATGTCAAAGCCATGATAAAAAGAGATGCATCTTATACATCTTGCTAGAGAATTATTATACTCAGATTTTACTTTTCATAGGATGTAAAAGAGTACTTCTTTTTATAATGAAACACCAATGTATTTTGAAGAAGAATGGAAATGAACACTAATTCTTAAGGCAAAACATTAAATATTAAAAATCAAAACAGAAAAGTCGAGACTCAGATATATGCTCATTCTCTACCATAGGAGGGCCTGGGGAAATTGGAGAGGCACTGCCCTACGCCCCACTTTGTGCCCGGTGTGGGTAACTGGCTAAGGTAATGTGATTGTTGGGAGCTGCAACTGAGTTGGACTCCATCAGAACATTTCTTTTTCTATGACTGTTTTCCAAGTATGGAAAAACATGGAAAGTTAGCCAGTGTCCCCTAACAGCTACCATTCTCTTGCCTTCCTGCCACCAGTAAGCATGTTTTCAGTAACAGACTTCACAGGCTTCTAGTTTAGGCTTGTGGGCCATGTTCAGATCCTGTCCAAGGAGTGAAGAAAAAGACTACATTGTTTTTAATATCCCCATGCAAGACCAGTGGTGCCATAACTCCACCTTCCCCCTCCCCTGCACCCCTTCTCTCAGCCCCCACATTATTAAGGTTACACATTGTGTCCTCTGGTCGCAGGATTTAGTCCTCAGCTGCAGTTTTACATGTAATATAAAGCTAGTTCTTGCTATCAGAAGCTCGAGATTTGGGGACAAATCCAGTTCTGGCTGGAAGTACCTTGGTCACAAAGCTTTTTAGTATGTGTGCCAGTAAATTAACAACATAAAGATAACAAGAGTCTATCACCAAATGATTGGCTTTGAAGGCCATTTGCGCATTAACTTTAAAAAGAGACTTGCCTGGGCATTTACTCCCTCTTCTTCCCCACTTCGGCAAAGTCCCATTAATTTTGTTAAACGTTTTATTTTCTGCTGAAAATGCAGGAAATTTAGACAACTCTCTTGGAACCCCTCCAAAACTAATACAAACAAGATACATATGCTTCTCTTAAGGAAACTAAAAATAAATGATTTGAAACTATTTAACTGTATAAATTCACTCTTAAAAGGAAAAGGAAGTTTATATAATGAGGCAACTCTGAGTACTATTGACAGGGTAGGATACTCTGCTAACTGCCGGCTTGTCTGTTAGACATGAGATCTCAGCTCAACACAGAACTTGTTTAGTGGTCATACCACTATGGGCAACACCCAGCAGCAGCGGCGAAAATGGGACCCTTTCTTTTTTTTTAAGGATACTTGTTTTAACATTTGTGCTTTTTTTGTGCTTTTTTTTTTTTTTT
>PITA01000798.1:0-20954 GCA_004023965.1 Spilogale gracilis | reverse complement strand
GTAAGTCAGCTTTTCTATACATCTCCTCACCAGTTTTGTAAATTAATGGAAGTGGAATGTGGGGTTTATTTAATACAAAGAAATGTGATTTCTGTGTTCTTCATAGTTAACAGTAATTGAATTAATTTATCAGCTGTGGAAAGACATTTTTTTGTTCTTATTGTAATAATGTCTAAGATTAAAATGATTTTTCTTCTTTCAAATACATTGTTTTAAAAAATACTCCACATGGTACTTATTGTGTGTTACACACTATTTTAAGGACTTTACAAATGCTACCTCATTTAGTCTTCATGGGAAAAAAATTAAATAGCAACCTTCTCTAAACACCATTTGAAATTCTGACACCCAAATGGTGACGTGATTAGATAACATTTAGGTCTGTTAAAATACTGAAATTTGGACGATTTTGTAATTGTAAAGAAACTCTGATCAAATTCATGCTAATTTTTCATCTTTTTACAAGTAGTGATTACTACCCAGTAATGCCTTTTAAAACTGAAGCATACAGGGGGCACCTGGGTAGCTCAGTTGGTTGAGCAACTGCCTTCAGCTCAGGTCATGATCCTGGAGACCCGGGATTGGTCCCACATTGGGCTCCTTGCTTGGCAGGGGGCCTGCTTCTCCCTGTCTCACTCCCCTTGCTTGTGTTCCCTCTCTGGCTGTGTTTCTCTCTGTCAAATAAATAAAATCTTAAAAAAAAAAAAAAAATGAAGCATATAGGATTTCATTTGCCTATTGCCATTCATAGTAGGTACCTAAACCAGAATCCCATTCAGTCATGTCAGCCATGGTAGCAACTTAAATATTCAAATAAACTGTAAATTATGATTATTGGGATAGTTTTCCTTGGGAATTAAAATTAACCAAAAGTTTGATAATAGATAATTAGATCTCTTGGAACCTTCATGCTGTGAAGCTCTTGCTGCCCAGAAGAGACCATCAGAAGAATCAAGGACACTGGTCCCCACCCCAGCTGTGCCCTGCACCCTCTTCCTCCCAAGCCCACACCACTTGCTGGCTGTGTGAGCTGTCATGCCAGATCATCTCACCTCCAGTTGAGCGTCCCCGTGAAGTCCCGTGCAGCAGAGACCTCCCGGCCCATCAAGCCTGGCCCAGATGATGGGCAAAACAAATGGTTATTGCTATTCTAAGAGGCTAAGCTTTGGAGAAGTTTGTTACACAGCAATAGGTAACTGATTTAAAAGTCACAAAACACAATGGTAGGAATAAATACAAAGGTACTAGCAATAACAAGTGTATGTGACTCAAACTCACTTAAAATTCAGAAACTATGAGGTTAGAACTACAAATTCTAAAACCTAGACATATAGTTGCTTTGAATTATACATGCTTTCAGTAACACAGAAAGTTTGGAAATTAAATGCTTAAAGGTGGGGCGCCTGGGTGACTCAGTTAAGCGACTACCTTTGGCTCAGGTCATGATCCCTGAGATCCAGGATTGAGCCCCACATCGGGCTCCCTGCTTGGCGGGAAACCTGCTTCTCCCTCTCTCACTCCCCCTGCTTGTGTGCCCTCTCTGGCTGTGTTTCTCTCTGTCAAATAAATAAATAAAATCTTTAAAAAAAAAAAAGGCTTAAAGGTTATAGACATACCTGGCAAATGCTTAAAAAAAATGAAGATGATATAGCAATATCAGTAAAACATACACTTTAATAAACAAATGGATTAAGAGAAACCATACAAAATGATAAAAATGTTTTTTAAAAGATGACAGTTGTGAACCTAGAGTGACTCTGAATATATGAGTCACTTGGAGGAACTGATAAATCCTTTCTCATTTTGGGAAATTTTGACATAACCATTCAGAACTGATGAATCTTTTGGACCGTGAGTGTTAAACGGAATAGGTATTTGTGTGGGTGAGAATGAGGGCAAGAGCCTTCCTACCTTGTCAGTGCCCATGTGTTGTCATTGCTCTTTAAGGAACGATATAGCAACATTTGTTAATAATACAAATCCACGGGTACCTGGGTGGCTCAGTTGTTAAGTGTCTGCCTTCAGCTCAGGTCATGATCCCAGGGTCCTGGGATGGAGCCCGGCATCAGACTCCCTGCTTGGCGGGAAGCCTGCTTCTCCGTCTCTCATTCCCCCTGCTTGTGTTCCATCTCTAGCTCTTTTTCTGTCAAATAAATAAAATAAAATCTTTTTAAAAAAAATATAAATCCAGTATTTTCACCAATCCGTCTCCTGGAGTCTGTCCCAGAGAAATAGAAGGACACATCTACCTACATGCTTATTGCATCCTTGCTCACAGAAATGAGGAAACAGAAATAAATTGGACATGCATTAGTAGGATGCCATAAACCAATAATATACTGCTACTCTTTTGCTTTTGAAATCAGTTTTCTTTCAGAATGAGCAGAACTAAAAATGTGGGAGAGGCGGCTGCAGCACCAAGCAGAGGAGGCAGGAAGGGGAGGGCGACCCAGGGCCAGGTGGGCACCAGGGCCGGGATCGCCATGGCCAGGATCACCACGGTGGAGGTGGTGAAGTGCAAGGTCCAGGGTCTGCAGCAGCAAGAGGAGGGGGAGCAGCAGTGAGATGATGCAGAGGAGAGGGCCAGGCACCTGCAGCAGGAAGTGAGGGGGAAAGGAAGCCCGGGAGCAGGCTGGCCGAGGTGGCCTCCTTGAACCATGCAATCCAGCTGGTTAAAGAGGAGCCCCTGGCCCAGGAGCCCCTGGCCACAGCCCTGCAAAAGCCGGAGGAAGCAGAGAAAGCTGCTGATGAGAGTGAGAGATGTGGAGGTTCTTGAGAGCCAAACTGTAAAAGATGAAAAAAAGATGGAACTCCAGGAAATCCAACTCAAAGAGGCCAAGCACATTGCAGACGAGGCCAATCGGAAGTCTGAAGAGGTGGCTGGGAAGTTGGTGACTATGGAGGGGGACTCGGAATGCCCAGAGGCACGAGCCAACCTGGCAGAGTCCCTTTGCTGGGAGGTAGATGAGCAGACCCAACTGACGGACCACCTGACGTGGGTGAGTGCTGCTGAAGGACAGCACTCTGAAAAGGAAGACAACCATAAGGAAGAGGTAAAGATTCTCATGGATAAACTGAAGGAGGCAGAGTTTGCTGAGAGATTGGTAGCCATGCTGGAGAAGACAGTTGATGATTTAGAACATGAGCTAAAATGCACCAAAGAGGAACACCTCTGTATACAAAGAATGCTGGACCAGACTCTGCTTGACCTGAATGACATGTCAGGCACCTTAGTCCTGCCCTGCTGCTGCTCCTTCCTCTGACATCCCCCCACCCCCACCCCACCCCCAAGCCTGCCGGAAGCTGGCCTTGAAACCCAGGGCTAATCTTTAGCTGGAAGGCTGCTTTCTCCTTTTGCCACTTCTGCTACCCCAACCCCTGTGTCTTTTTTGCCAGACACACTCTGCCTCTCCTAGAGTTTCCAGCTTGGCTTGAGGCTGAGCACCTTTGGGAACAGTATCTAAGGGAATGCAGGTACAATGCAGTGTCTTTAAAAGCATGTTGTAACATACAGTATTTTGTAATTACCTTTTTGGTTGTTTTTGATGTGGTGACCGTTTGTAAAACATGCTAGATAATTCCACAGTTCTGAAGCAGCAGTCTAACCCCTTCCTCACATTTGGAAAGTAACTTTTCAGCTTAATGCATACTTCTCTCACCACAGAGGAGGAAAAGCAGCAGGGACCCACCTTACTGAGAGCCAGAGTCCGAAAGAGACCCACTCTGGGAAGTTTCATGGCTCTGTCCAAAGGACCAGCCAAATTAGAAAAAGAGGAGTTGGCCCAAAAAGTGTGACTCGGGGTTTCAGCTTCAAGGTGTCTTTGAGCAACTTTATTTTCAATTTCTTTTTTTCCATCAGAAGTGACCAAGGGGTTGCTTGATTCCTCTTCAACACCGTAATGGTGCCACTCCCTTTCGATGGGCTTGTGTAGTTGCTCTTGAGCTGTCTACCTAATTCTGATCTTTGTGTCTCTGTATCTCGTGTGTCTTCCCCTCTGGGTACCTTCGGGATTTTCTCTTTGTCTTTGGTTTTCAAAGTTTAAAATGATGTGTCTACATGTGTGTTTTTATTTTATTTTGTTTTGGGTGGATTTAGGGGATGTTCTCTGAGCTTCTTGGACCGTTGTTTGATTCTTCCATTATTTTAATGCTCAGTCATTATCTCTTCAAGATTCTGTTAAGTCCACTCTTGAACCCATCTAGTTGTTCTTTACTGCTAATACCATGTATCTTTTAAATTCTAGTATTTACATTTGTCACTTTCTTAGTTTTTCAACTCCACTGAAATTCCCCATCAACCCAAACATATGTGGATTGATAGTAAATTTTGTAATTTGTTTAAATTTCTTGTTTGATACTTTATCTCTTGGATGTGGGTTGTTTTTACTTTTTTTTTTTTTTTTTTTTTTTTTTTTTTTTTTTTTTTTTTTTTTTTTTTTTTTTTTTTTTTTTTTTTTTTTTTTTTTTTTTTTTTTTTTTTTTTTTTGGTTTGTCTCATACATTTTGTTTGAATGCTGGACATTATACTTCTGTATACCTTATATGGGCTAAGATAAATTGTGTGGGAATAAGCATAGCTTTTTATTTACTGGACCAGATAGTAAATATTTTTTACTTTGTAGGCCATACAGCCTTTGAGGTATACTTCATCTGCCACTAGCAGATTAATTTTTCAATTAATATTTATGTGTTATATCATTTTCCATCCTTTTGTTTTCAACCTAAATATATCTGAAGTGAATTCTATTTGAAATTTCTTACAGGAAGCATATAGTTGGGTCTTGAGTTTTTTATCCACTCTGCCAATCTTTGATTTTAATTATTTAGAATATATGCAGTTAATGTAATTATTGATATATTAGAGCTTAAGCCTGCCATTTTACTGTTTTCTGTTTGTTCCCTCTTTTTCATATGGCTGTCTTGTTTTTCTGCCTTCCTATACATACTTGAAGAGTTTTTAGAATGCCATTTTGATGTATGTATAGTATTTTTGTGTGGATTTCTGTAGATTTGCTCTGTACAGTATGCATACATGACTTGTCACAATCTAGTATTCAAGAGAAATGTAGAAAACTTTTGTCTTTACATCCCTTTGCCCTCCTTAATTTTTTCTTTTAAAGACTTTATTTATTTGACAGAGAGAAACACAGCCAGAGAGGGAACACAAGCAGGGGGAGTGGGAGAGGGAGAAGCAGGTTTCCCGCCGAGCAGGGAGCCCGATGTGGGACTCGATCCTGGGTCTCCAGGATCATGACCTGAGCTGAAGGCAGTTGCTTAACCAACTGAGCCACCCAGGCGCCCCTCCCTCCCTAATTTATAATACAGTTGTCTTATATATCTCCTCATATATGTTGAGAACCACATCAGGTAATGGTTATAATGGTTATAATTTTTTGCTACAACTTTGAAACAATTTAGAAAACTCAAGAGGAAAAGGAAAGTCCATTGTATTTACCTGTATTTTTGCTCTTTCCATTGTTCTTTCTTCCAAGAGATTTGTTGATAATTTTTGCTATCTTGTAACTATTTCTTATTTAGATTCCCAAAGGCTGTTGACTGAGGAAAAAGAGACAAAACAATAGGCTATTTATTTGTAAATAGAAAGATTGAAATGACAGTGTAGAGAAGTGAGGTCATGTTCTGAATCAGGCACTTTTCTTGGACTTGGTAAGACCCAACCACCACTTTACACTGTGGAAGTCTAATGATTTAGGGTGATGTAATGATGAGAAGGCCAGTAAGGATCTAGTAAGTGAGGGGCTGAGGAAGCCCCAAATTTCCTTCCAGATTGGCAGGTCTGTAATTTATCATGTTCCCTTCCTAGTTGTGACCATCTGAGTTCAAAAGATTTTGACTCAAATACTTCAGTAAGTGATAAACCTAGTTCTGAAGATTCTTGACAAAAGTCACCTGGAAGGGTTCTTTTGTATTATCCTTTCAATGTTATAATTTTATTTATTTTTTAAGATTCTGTTATTTCTCAGAGAGCACAAACTGGTGGAGCTGCAGGCAGAGGGACAAGCAGGCCCCCCTGCTGAGCAGGGAGCCCCCATGCAGGACATGATCCCAGGACCCCAGGATCATGACCTAAGCCAAAGACATATGGTTAACCAACTGAGCCACCCAGGCATCCCTGACGTTACAATTTTAAAGCGATTACTCTTGTTCTGATTAATTTTGTGTTAAGGAGAAAAACACTGTGTGTGGCTTTTCTCTTTCTTTATTAGGCACAAGACCTGAATGTCATCGAAGAAGTGATTCGAATGATGTTAGAGATCATCAATTCCTGCCTGACAAATTCTCTTCACCACAATCCAAACTTGGTGTACGCATTGCTTTACAAACGTGATCTCTTTGAACAGTTTCGAACTCATCCTTCATTTCAGGATATAATGCAAAATATTGACTTGGTAAGTGTAAATGGAGATATTACGATCCTTTTTTTAAGTATCAAAAGTTGAAGAAACCTGGCCAAAAACTACAAAAGTTAAAACCCCTTCTCTGAACATAAAGTATATTTGTAGTCCTTTCTGCCATAATAATTATTGTATTCTGTGTGCGTGTATTATATACACACACGTATTTGATAGAATTGAGGTCACTCTTTATACAGTTCTATATTCGGCCGTTTTGACTTAGCATTTAGATCATCAGCATTTTTCTGTGGTTTGATCAATTCTTTGAAAGGCTCCCATTTTAATGTCTGTATAACCTGCATCATGGATGTCCCAAACGAGTATTTAACCGCCATCCCATTATTGCTCATTTGGGGTATTGCACTTATTTTCTGTTGCTTCATAATTTATGAACAGTTTGTAAGTTAATCTTATCTCAACTTTTTTCAGTTAACATTTTTGGCATAGCCTTAGGACTGGAATTACACTAGTATTTAGTATATGTATTATACTGGGTATCTGTATTTTTAAAACTCAACACATGCTGCCAGGTTGCTTTCCAGAGACATTGGGCAGCTTACGCACCAGTAAATCATCTTATATTCCCACAGCTGATTTATTAGAGGGTCAGTCCCACTACATACACTCGCATTTTGAGTATTACCATTATTTTAATATTTGTGATTTTATATCAAAACTATCATTTCAGAAAAAATGGCATTTCAGTATCATTTTTGTTCATTTCTGTTTTAATATGGCAGAATATTTTTCACAGGTCTATAAACTTTTTTACTTTCTGTCTCTTCTAAAAGTATTTTTGCTAAATTTTCTGTTGTTATATTAGTGTTTTCCAATTCAATTTGATTCCATGACTATTTTTTTTCTCACAGATTAATCTCTTTAATAACATCCTAGGGAAAGCTTAAAGAAAATAGCAAAAAATATATTCAGCAATATATTAGGCAAACCAAATACCATGAACAGGTATCATTCAACCCTGGAAAGCAACTAACATTTCTTATTGGTAATTTATTGTAGTAGAGCAGATGAATAGAAAAAAATCATCTATATATAATAGTAGGATCGCCTTATTAGATGCTAAAGATGCTGTATGAAAACAGTTCTGAGGAAAACTGTATGTAGGGTATTTCTCTTTTTTTCCTTTTTTTAAAATTTAATTCCAATATAACTGTTGGTGTCATATTAGTTTGAGCTATACAACATAGTGATTCAGCAATTCTGTACTTACTCAGTGCTCATCAGGGTAAGTGTATTTTTAATCTCCTTCACCTGTTTTACCCATCCTCCCACCTATCTCTCCTCTGGTAGTCATCTGTTCTCTATAGTTAAAATCTGTTTTTTGGTTTGTCTCTTTTTTCTTTGTTCATTTGTTTCATAAATTCCACATCTGTGAAATCCTATGGTTTTTCTTTCTCTGAGTTATTTCATTAGCCTTACATCCTCTAGATCCATCCATGTTGTTGCAAATGGCAAGATTTCATTCTTTTATGGCTGAATAATATTCCCTTGTGTACACGTTCCACATCTTCTTTATCCATTCATCTATGAGTAGACACTGAGGTGACTTCCAGAATTTGGCTATTGTAAATAATGCTGCAGTAAATATAGGGGTGCATATGTCTTTTTCAACTCATGTTTTCATGATTCCACAGTTATTTCTTGAATAACTAATCTGATTCACAGTACCAGGCACAAGAGTAAACTGAAGAGCCAACATCCTTGTCCTTGTGTTACTTACATTCAAGAAGTCATTCAGTCATTATATTTTCACAACAGTAGAAATGTGTGAGTTTGTTCATAAGTAAGCATATGTACATACCTTTTTCTGGGATGGACACCCAGAAGTGAATTGCTGGGCACCGTGTATTATGCCAGACTGTTTTCCAAGGGGGGCCACCATTTGACTGACAGTGGTGCGTCAGAGGTTCTTTTACTTCCCATGAACACTTAGTTTTGTCAGTTTTGTCATGGCACGTCATCATAGTTTTAATCTGTAATTTTTTTACCATTGAGGATGAACATTACCCCACCCCCCAATTTGGATTTCCTCTTTTGTGAGTTTCTATTCAAGTCCTTTGCCAGTTTTTCTGTTTATTTTCTTGCAGATACTTGATATGCTCTGGATTCTAGGCAGATTCCTTGATTACATGTTACAGACATCCAGTCACTAACACAGCTACAGACTTTCAGATATAACTCTACAATTTCTGTCAAAATGGTCAAGGAGATCCAATGAAATTTTCATTTTCATCCTTTTCTTAGAGACCTGCTTTCTGCTTTCTGCCCCCCCCCTCCCCCCGCCATGTTGTGCTCTGGCTCTCCTGCCCAGCTGCAGCATCGTCTTAGGGATTTCCTTCACTTGGCTCCTTTGGTTGACATTGGCTCCTGTGTCTTCCTCTTTCTTGGTTTACTGCTTCATGTTGGCGGGACCATAGACTGCATGGTAGCTTTCTGGGAAAAGGGTGTGAGTGAGGTGTAATTTCATTTTAATTTTCAATTTACAGATAATCCAGCTTAGGAAGATTTTTACTTGCTCACAGTCACCCATTCAGAAAGTCATAGAGCCAGGACTCAGACCTGGCAGTTCGACGATAAAGCCCATGCCCTTGTTTGTAATCATCAGGCCTAACTACTGTCCCCTTTGCTAAATGTTCCCACAGTTCCTCAGTCCCTGCCTGAAAACATCTAGCCATTGCCACAAACCTGGAGACTTCACAGTTCCCTTTCTCTCTCAGAATCACTTCTCTTTTTTTTTTCTTAATTAGGCAAAGAGGCAGGCAGAGTACAAGGGTTCAGAAGCAGGCTCCCCGCTGAGCAGAGAGCCCGATGTAGGGCTCGATCCCAGGACCATGAGATCCTGACCCGAGCTGAAGGCAGAGGCTCAATCCTCTGAGCCACCCAGGCGCCCTCAGAATCACTTCTGATGTCAAATCAGTCTTTATTCCTGCAGTGACAGAACTTCTTAGTTCAAGGTATTGAACTTCTTAGTAACAAGGTATTTAACAGTTGACATCCTTAAAAATATCTCGAAAAGACCGTATTAGTTTTTGAAAACACATCCGAGGACCATGGAAAGGGTTTAAACTACCCCCATTCCAAATTTAGTCTCCTTTGAAAGAGTGAAGATCAGGGTAAAGGTGAGGAAGTAGAAAAGACCTTACTGCGTATCACATGGTATATGACCACGTGGAAATGGAAGCAGGCTGTTAATTGGACTTGCATCCAGGGCTTACTTTCCTGTGGTTGACAGAAGAATGGGCCACTTACACATCCCTGTGTTCAGGGAAAAGGGCTTCTGTGGTAGGCATTGGGCCATATGCTGTTATGAGCTTCTTAAAACTCAATAAATGAATGCCTAAATGTTGTTGAGCACCTGCTAAGTGCTAGGAATGAGGCCAATAAGTACTTTCATATACGTTATCTCTTTTTTTCTTCTCCTTTTTTTTTTTTAATTCTTCTTAAACCAGTAAACAGTAAACTAGGTATGACTATCCCACTTTATGGATAAGAAAACCAAGATGTTGAGGGACAGGTCTCAGGGGATTTTCCCACAATCCCAGCCTAAGAATCATTGTCTTAAATGATGATTACATATTTGCATAGGTCCTGATTGTGGGTAATTTGCATGTTACAATATCTCAAGTGACTTTAAACCAGGGAGGCCAAGCAGAACTTGAGAGGAAAAATGAGAGGACCTTAGCCCAAGGTCACCTAGCCACTAAGTTACACAGCCAGGCCCTGAAGCCAGGTCTTCAGATTAGAAACTCCATGCTTTCTGTGTTCACTTGGATAAACGCAAAGTAAGATTTCAAACGATCAGGTTTTCCAACAACTTTTTGTTGAACACTGCCATCCAGAATAGTGCAGGCGCAATGGAAGTTCATTCAAAGAGTATTTTAAACTCTTTTGCATATTTTGAAAAGAATGCCATGACAGAGATATAAATAACATCTCTACTTTTTGCTTCTCTCAGCACGTTGCCTTCCCCTTCCCTGCCCAAAATGCCCCTGAAATTTGGCTCAAGCCAGCTTTTGCTGTATCTTTTTTCATGGAGTTAACCTTGAAAAGTATTGGTAAAGGAGACTGTGAATTACCATTATTTTTAGCTGACAGGGAGTTCAGAGTTGATATTTTTCATTAAGACATTCAGCGACATTGACTATCTGAGACAGAAGGGACTAACCTCGGAGTACTTTTAACTTCTGCAGATCCTTCCAGCGTATTTCCCAAATGACCAAATTTCTATTAGCCACTGCTAGATATTCCTCCCCTCTAACCCATAGGTGATATGATCTGGCCGAATTAAATAACAGGACAATAGATTTGCAACAACAAATGAGAGAAGATGTGAAAGGAATTTCATGGCTGAATATAAGTAAAGAGGAGGACCAATAAACAGTAACAGTTGTGTAGTATGTTAAAGGCAAGAACTGTTTTTATCTCTGGACAGTGTAAAATTCATGTTAGATTTTGTGTCTTTTCAAACCTGACCATCCTTAATGAGCTCCAAACTAGTGCATTCGGTTGCCTACCTGACAATCCCACAAATGTTGAAGAAGGTTAAATTACAATTCCTAGTTTTCTTCAAAAAATCAAACACAGAATGAATCAACTCTTTCTTGTGCAATCTTCCTTATTTCAGTAAGTGGCATCATTATCAACCAAATTTCTTAAGCCAAAAAAAGAGGAGGAATAATGAGTGCTGGTCGGAGCAGGGGTGGAAAATTGCAAGTCCAAAGAGCACAGTCAGAGAAGGCCTCTCGGAGAAGATGCATCTGAGCTAAGACTTGAAGGAGGTAGAGAGTGAGCCATGCAGATAATCTACAGTCAGAGTGTTCCAGGCAAAGAGAACATAGGGGTGGGATGGGAGCATGTCTGTGTCTCCCTCAGGAGCAAAAGGTAAACCTGCTTACTGACCATTGTAAAAGATTTGGGTTCCCTAAGCTCAGAGTTCTCTTCCTATAATATAACCCACTACATGTGAGGGAGTCACCCATCCCTCATCAAACCACCTATGTGCAAATTGGAGCTTGGGGAACCCATAAAAAATGCTAATGCTGTGGTGACTGCTGTTGTTTGATTAACAACTGTCCTTCATCACTGACCCACAAATCTCCCTGACCTTCCAGGATCCACAAAACAGTGACTGACTTGTTAACTTGCAAGTAGGGCAAATTCCTGACAATGTGAAATGGTATGATATTACTTGAAGGTAGACTGATAAATGCAAGGTGACTATTATAAACTCAAGGCCAACCACAAAAAAAAAAAAAAAAAGTGAGAGAGATAGAACTGGTATGCCAAAGATGGAGATAAAATAGAATTATAAATTATATTTAATCCGGGGCACCTGGGTGGCTCAGTTGGTTGGGCGACTGCCTTTGGCTCAGGTCATGATCCCGGACACCTGGGATTGAGTCCCACATCAGGCTCCCTGCTCGGCGGGGGGCCTGCTTCTCCCCCTCTCACTCTCCCTGCTTGTATTCCTTCTCTGGCTGTGTTTCTCTCTGTCAAAATAAATTTTAAAAAAAATTATATTTAATCCAAAGGCAAGTGGGAACTAATATAATAGTAGACTAATAGACTAAATAATAGTGGAACAAAGAGAAATGACAAGCAGTGTGAGAGATTTAAATCCAGTCATGCCAATAATCACATTAATACTTCAATTAAAAGAAATTTTCAGATTGGATAAAAGATAAAATTTATGTGCTCTCTATAAGAAGCTCACTGTAAATAGAGCTAGGTAGGTTAAAAGTCAAAGACTGAAAGAAGTTATATCAAGCAAACACTAAATTAAAAGAAAGCTGGAGTGACTATATTATCAGCGAAGTCAACTTCATTAAAAGCATTACCAGATATAAAGAGGGATACCATGTAATGATAAAGGGGTCAATTTAGCAAGGAGACATAGTAGTCTTAGATATGAATGCACCTAACAACAAAGCTTTCAAAATACGCAAAGCAAAAACTGATAGAATTGCAAGAAAAAATTGACAAATCCATAATTACAATTGGAGAAGTCAACACTTCTTTCTCAGTAACTGATACGATAAATAGAAAATTAGTAACAATGTAGAAGACCCAAACAGTACTTTCAACTTGATTTAATTGACATTTATAAAACATTGAGCTCATCATCATCAGTGAACATGGAACAGTCCCTGAGGTAGGCCATACACAGGACCATGAAACAAAACTCAACAAATTTAAAAGACTTAAAATCATAACAGAGTATGTTCTTTGACCACAATGAAATTAAACTAGAAATCAGTAAGAGAGATATCTGGAAAGTACCCCCAAAAATTTGAAAAGTAAACAGTATACCTATGCATACAAGAGAGGAGGCCAAAGGTAAAGAGAACATATTTTAAAGTTAGCAAATTGGAGCTTGGGGAACCCATAATAAAAGAGTGGCTAACTGAACATGAAAAAAAAAAAGTTCAAAATAATCGAAACTAAAAATAATAATAAAGATGGGAAGAAATAGCAAAAATAATAAAGTTAGTAAAAAAGAAAATGTACTATATCAAAATTTGTGGAATACAGCTAAAAGGAAATTTATAGTATTATGTGCTTCTATTAGAAAAGAGGAAAAGTCTTAAATGAATAAGATTCCACATTAAGAAACTACAAAGAGTAAATTAAACCCAAAGCAAGAAAAAGGTAAGAAATAATAAAAATAAGAAAAAAAAAATCAATGAAATTGAAAAAGAAAAGATAATCAGTGATACCAAAAGCTGGTTATTTGGGAGGGGGAAAAAACCTAACTATAAAACTGATAAATCTGTAGCCAAACTAATTCAAGAAGAAGAAAGGAAATACAGATTACCAATATCAGGAATGATAGCAGGAACATTGAAAGGATAATAAGGTAATATTATGAATAAGTTTTTGGCAATAAATTTGATGACTTAGATGAAATGGGCAGATTCCTTGAAAGGCACAAACTTTTAGAGCTTACTAATGAAGAAATAGATAATCTGAATAGTGTATCTTTAAAAGATACTGAATTAGTACTTAAAATTTTTCCAACAAAGAAAACTCCAGACCTGGATGTCTTCACCATTGGATTTTACCACATTTTTAAGAAAGAAATATTGCCATTTCAATACAAACTCCTCCAGATAGTACAAGAAGAGGACCCAACTCATTTTATGAGGGCATTATTGCCCTAATGCCACTCTTAGATAAAGACCTTACAAGAAAAGAAAATTATAAGTCAGTATCACTCATAGACACAGACATAAAAAAAATCCTCAATAATATATTAGCAAATCAAACCTTGCAATGTATCAGAAGAATAATGCAGCATTCTCAGTTATTATGCATCCCAGGAATTCAAAGCTAATATAATTCACAGCATTAGAAGACTAAAGGATAAAAACCATAGGATCATCTCAATACATGCAGAAAAAACATTTGTCAAAATTCAGCATTCTTTCATGATAAAAGAAAACTTTGCAAACTATGAAAACTTCCTCAACATTGAACTGCTTAAATTTTCTAGAAATAATAAAATACAAATGGTTTTTGAAAAAGGAAGGTTACACATAAATTCACCAAGTAAAAATAAAGAGTTTTAAATTGACCCTCAGTAGTGTATTAAACCGATAATGATCATGTTGGTTTTAACCAGCAGACTTTTCTGGAATTTACTTTCAGTAGATCACGCTTGCTCCTCCTGTCTGATTTGATTTATCCTTTAGTCTCATATGTATTACAATTGTTTTCTATATGGTATAGGGCAGCTTTTTCATTTTGTAAACAAAGATACTGAGATACACCTAATGATAATGACATTTTATGAGCCCTTACCTTGTGTCAGGCATTTTTCTTTGCACTTTGAAGGTATTAACTTATTTAATTCTAACAGTACCCACACATGAGGCAGGCACTCTCTTTCCTCATTTAAAGATCAGGAATCTGAGGCAGAGAAAAGCTAAATAACCTGTCTACATTTATAAGCAAAGCTGGGAATTAAACCCAAGCCTCTGACACCTGGTAGGTGCACTAGACCCTGCATTCTACAAGTCAGGTAGCTCATGAGTATCAGAGGTAGGACCCAGACTGTGCCTTCTGACTTTGAGCACTTCAGTCTTCACTACCATGATGTCTGATCTGTTTAATTATGCCTATTTAATCTGCTTCTTGTCCTCCCAATTACACTGTGTCTTTCTTGAAAAAAAAATATCCATTTTCTTTGTAAATTTTCTGGAGAGCTCTCCCAGTGAATACGTTGTTAACACATGTATTGATTAAGACACAAAAACTTGAGGAAAAAACAAGGATCAATGAGAAAACACATATATATTTTACTTTTCAAAACATGTGTGTTGTCTTTTATAAAAGAAAAGAAAACAGCTTAACTCTCTACTTTTACCTTCTGAAAGAGTGACCATTTAGCAAGCAAGAATGTCTGCCTAATACATATTACCCTCATCTACCCTACAAAAGCTTCTCATTTCTTTTTTCTTTTTTCTTTAAGCTTCTCATTTCTATAAATCTGTGTTCAGTGATCACTCACTGGTTTCATAATAAGTGGTTGTTAAATATGATTTTGATATTACTCAAAGGGTACAGCTGATTAATCAGAACATGACCTTGGATAATTACTGTTCACAACTAATAGCATCATTGAAGGCAATGTGCTGTACTGAGATTTCAGGAATTGTGGGCAAATATGGTGGGTGGAGGGAAGCTGTGTAACACCCATGTAGAAGAACCTTCCTCTGAAAAGGTTGCCTTAGAATTGCACTAACATATCATTCATTCCCATTTTGCTAAAGGTTTCACTCTAAATTTTTTCTATTATTGACTGTATCTTCTGCAAACACTTTCAGAGGGGAAAAAGTTCATCAATCTTAACAATTTTAATGGTTCCTATGAAGATCAATAAAAGCCACCTAACTATTAAAATCATCATCATTTTGTATATACTGTTGTCTGCAAAATTCTAACCGGGCCATAGGAATTGCAAGTTGTATCTTTGAATAAATTGTTTTATATTCTTTGCTAATGTTGCAGCCTGACTCCAAATGAAATTTGGGGCTACACAACTTAACGCCTTTTACCTCAAATACTTTCCATTAAGAAAACTAAGCCTTTTGTTACTCAAGAATTCCTGGAGACAACATAGTAAAGTAAGAAGGAACATCCAAGTACCAGTCCGGCTCCAGACACTTACCTGCTAACTTGGGTCAAGCTGCTCGCTCTCTGACCCTATAGAGTCATTTATAGGACAGAGCTTTTATCAGTTTGTTGGATTGTGATGAGACTTAATTACTAGAGGAGCACTTGGTCCATAGTAAACATGCGGTAGATGTCCATTCCCTTCGTTTTTGAAATATAAATTTACTTCACTCATGGAAGTTGGTAGTTTTATCATTTTTTTAAAATAGCGTGCGTTCACGTGCAAGAACTGAATATCAACTTAAGACATACAAATGAGCGCCAGTTTGAAAAATAGAACTTACTTAGAGAGTGAGTCTCTTGCCTACTCCACAACTCTCCCGGTGGGAACACGAGTTCCTTGAGGCTTAGAGGCAAGTCCGTGTAGACTGCATAGTGAACCAAAGTAGATTCCCATTGCCTTACTTCCTTCTTTGATGATGTGACATGTCTGTACTCTCTCATGGTTGTCTGAGTATCCGTGTTTGAACACTGTGCAGTCCGCTTCACTTTGTTTATACACATTTTTGTTATCTCCATCAAGAATCTCCAAAGTGGGGGCACCTGGGTGGCTCAGTTGTTAAGCGTCTGCCTTCGGCTCAGGTCATGATCCCAGGGTCGTGGAATCAAGCCCCACATCGGGCTCCCTGCTCACCAGGAGGCCTGCGTCTCCCTCTCTCACTCTCCCTGCTTGTGTTCCCTCTCTAGCCGTGTTTCTCTCTGTCAAATAAAAAAATAAAATCTTTCAAAAAAAAAAAAGGGGGTGGTGCCTGGGTGGCTCAATGGGTTAAAGCCTCTGCCTTCGGCTTAGGTCATGATCTCAGGGTCTTGGGATTAAGACCCACTTTGGGCTCTCTGCTCCGCAGGGAGCCTGCTTCCTCCTCTTTCCCTGCCTGCCTCTCTGCCTACTTGTGATCTCTCTCTCTCTGTCAAATAAATAAATAAAATCTTTAAAAAAAAAAAAAAAGAAAGAAAGAAAGAAAGAAAATCTCCAAAGTGGATGGGTACACCTACCCCAGAGGTTGCACAGTCCATAGAAGTATGGGAAGATAGTATCAGAGCTTTCCTTTCTTCATCTAAAAATAAACAGATAGTATCAGAGCTTTCCTTTCTTCATCTAAAAATAAACAGATAAAAATACTCTTAATTCTGAGTATTGCCACGAACGACCTGCCATGCTTCAGCCATGTCTGCTGCGGGACTCCAGGTATCCCGATGGGGAGGGGGTGTTCTCAGCTGGGAAGGCTTGGCTGGCGCTATCACCTATCATTCGCTTATAGGTCCCTATTTATTATTGGTGGTTATAATATTTAGATTTAACCTAAGTAAACCCTCTAAAATGGAGGATTGGCATGGTTCCTGCAAAAGAACCACAAATCAAAGGCAATACAGTATGAGTGCAATATAAGAAGGAAATGGCTGAGCTGATGTCCCCCTCATCCTAGAGCAGGTGCTATGTTGCGGGGTAGAAGCAGTGATGAACCAGTCTCGTCTCACCGGAGCCGGATGCACAGAAATTATCAAACAGCATGTTTGTGTTATGGATTTGGATTTACTATGATAGACAGTGTTCTTACTGGGACCAGTACTGTGTTTGCTGTTGATAATGTGAAGCCTTCAAGATTAACAGGACATAGGATAGCTAATCCTCCAGATGAGTTTTAATGATATTTTAATGAGTGTAAAAAACTATTTTGTTTCCACAGTTTGGTAATCTTTTAAAACTAGTTTTTGTCTTTTGCGTATAAAATAGAAGACCTATAAATGGAAATGTTTAATTTTTTAACAAAACATTTTTATATTTTTGCATGTCTGACTATAAATACTTAAGTGTTACTCCCTTAAATTAAAAACAAAAGACGTATAGTCTTCTTGATTTATTAAACATCATGTTCTTAAAATAACTTCCTCAAAAAATAATTTACATTCTTTTAGTTTTGAGGGACAGGTATTAAAGGACAGTGTCAGGTTCAGAATACTCCTGTGTGTATCAGCAGCTTGCTGCCCAGTTCAGGCCGTGCTTGGACACGAAACAGTAGATGTTTTAGCTTGCTGTTCATTATCCCTGTCGCTCAGGGATAGGAGCGTGGTGAATAAATTCAATTCACAAACGATCCCCCAAACATCATTTTCGCCATTAGCTTCAATTCCTTTCTCAGTAGCCATTTTTTTTTTTTTTTGAGAGTACTAGTAAGCCTCAAAATTGACAGGTTTTACTTTCTCTTCCCACCTTTTGAGGGGGGCTGCCGCCCAACTAAATCTACATAAACGAGAGGTGAGGCCACAGTCTGGAAGGGCAGAACTCGGCAGGCTTGCCGAAGCCGCGGTGTGTGTCATCAGCCCGGAGCGGTCAGAGGCTGGCTCTGGTGCAGTCCTCAGACCCCTTCCAACAGGACTGCGCAGAGGAGAGCTCATGAAGTCAAGCCAGGTCACTCTAGGGAATGGGACAACCATGTGAGCAGGGCACCTCCTAAAAACACAGCTGGTACATGTACTTGTTTAGAAAAGAACACTTTAAGGGCACCTGCGTGGCTCAGTCGGCTGAATGACTGCCTTCGGCTCAGGTCATGATCCTGGGGTCCTGGAATGAAGCCCCACATCGGGCTCCCTGCTCAGCAGAGAGCCTGCTTCTCCCTCTCATCTACCTGCTGCTCTCACTACCTGTGCTCTTTATCTCTTTGTCAAATCAGTTTTTTAAAAAATCTAAAAAAGAACTCTTTACATTCCAGGTGATCACCTTCTTCAGCTCACGATTACTGCAGGCTGGAGCTGAGCTGTCAGTGGAACGGGTCCTGGAAATCATCAAGCAGGGGGCTGTCGCGCTGCCCAAAGACCGGCTGAAGGTAAGAGCGGGGAAGGAAACCCGCTCTGGGGTGTCGCTTGGGCTAAGCATTCGTGTCTGAGCAAGCTCTGGTCAGAGTCGCCCCACTTACTAGTACTTACTTCCTCCTCTGCTCGATACGGACGCAGAAAACAGCCATGCAGAGGGAGTCTGACAGTCTTCCCAAAGAAAACAGCTAAAGAAGGACTAACACCCTCATATACTGTGAATAAAGAAGCACCTTATTTTTTTTTGACCCAGTGAAATAATTTGGTCTTATAAGTATCAAGGGTTGATGGGAGGGCACCCCTGGTGGTGGTGATGCTGACGACACCACCGGCCCACACGTGGTGAGCACTCAGTGCTCCGTGGCGCTCCTGGCGTCTCAGTTATTAACTCCTTCCATCTGCTCAAGCCTTACAGGTAGGCGGTGTTTGGCCCTCACTTTTCAGAGGCACAGAGAGGTTAATGCCTTACCCAAAACCGCATGAGTAGAAAACTGTGAAACTGAGAGATCGTGCTCAAGCAGTGTGGCTACAGTGTCCCCGCTCCGAATCCCCACACCGTTCACTGCCTACCTGCCAGTAGCTCTGGAAAGAGGAGCATTTCTTGCATAAGTAGAACTATTGTATCTTAAGAAAGCACTTCCAGGGCACCTGGGGGGCTCAGTCGGTTAAGCATCTGTCTTCATCTCAGATCTTGATTCCAAGGTCCTGGGATTAAGTCTCGCGTCAATCTCCCTGCTCATCGGGAAGCCTGCTTCTCCATCTCCCTCTATCTGCTACCCCCCCGCCCCCGCTTGTGCATGCTCTCTCACTTGGCCCCCCCACCCCCAAAAAAATCCTTATTTAAAACACACACACACACACACACACACACTTCCATTTGCATGGCAGTGTGTTTCCAAAGTGATCTCATGATATAAAACTCCTACTCCAAAACTAATCTTCTCCTAAGAAAAGATGTGACAGGAACATTCTGTAGGGACACAGGAACATTCAGCGCTATAGACTATTTTTGCTTTAATGCTTCTCGTTAATGTTTGCCTTCATCACTTCTCATTTTTTTGAGGTGTTCGTTCCTAAATTAAAAACACAGGGCATCCTAGTGGACGTGTGGCCTTCTTCATCATTGTGTTTTATCACACCTAATGTCTGGCCCAGAGTTACTCTTTTGGGGGCTGTGTTTTCAGCACATGACACAGCATCACTGCTTAGGAAGGCTTGAGACAGACTGTTGTAAGAGATGAAAATATTTTCAGTTATAACAACAAAGTTTGTGAAATAATAACACATGAATCATCATAACCACTTAAAGAAGTTCCACAGAAATGAAAGAGCCCAGGGGTTCGTGGTTATCAGCTGGAATGGCACCACCATGTGGCAGCAACGTGAACACTATTGACAGCTCACCAAACCCTCCCGCTGGGAGTTGCCTCGTTTCCTGGCGATTCTCTAAATGTAAGGAATTCATATGGTTTCCACTCTTACATCGATAAAGCTTCAGAGGGCCTTTTGTTTTGCGGGCATGTGTATGTGTGCGTGCATGTGCACGTGTGTGCCTTTTCCAGTTTACTTGAACTACCCATGGGATCCAGTACAGAAATCCATAAAGATTGGAGTGGCTGCTCAGAGGAAGTGGTGGATCGTGGTGTCGAAGCCAAGTCAAGACAGAAGTGGAGCTGTCAGGAGGCTGGAAGGAACAGGTCACAGAGGCATCAGGAAGGGGATCTGAATGCAAGCGAAGACTAGGTATGGGGGAAGTCATGGAGATCGGCAAGGAACAGTATATTTAGAATGAAGATATAAGAAGTGGAGCACATCTCAGTGATGACATGGTCTGGCCTTGGCCATGAGTGAGGGACAGAGGTGCTGTGCTTGTGAACGGAAGTCAGTGTGGTTGAACCAGCTCATGAACGGGAAACCAAGGATGAATCATTCACAGAGGCTTCGTGGTCCCTCAGGACAATAAGCCGTAGGGTGGGGAGAAAGGCTGTGCGGCAGATGCTGGAGTCAACGGGACCAGAGCCTAGAAGGTAGTAGGTGACAGCTGCATGGACTAGAGGAAGCTGGTAGCCTCACAGGGGCAGAGCTTTCTGTTTAAGGGGAGAGGAATAAGAGCCAGGAAACAATCATGAAACAATAATGAAAGCAAAGCACCAGCCCCACCTCTGGACCCTGAAGTCTGGATTGTGAAAGAATGAGCAGCATCTGACTTGCAAAGGCTCCGGAAGAGTCAGAGTCCCAAGGGGAGAGCTGGGTTTCAGTTAAGAAAGAAGTGAGGACAGATGACTCCATGCAGGGACTGAGAATGTGGGGGTATTTAACAAGCCTGAAATAGGAGTTCAGAAGAGCACTGTGTAGGATATGGGAGCAATGTAGCGGAGCATCGCGTTTACTAACCAAGCTGTGTACAGAAGCAGGTGAAGTTACTGGAAAGAACTTGTCACTCAAGTCCCGTGAGGAAGAGAGGATGTATAGCCTGGAGAAGAGAGGACTTCAGGAAAATAGAAGAACTGTGTTCAACTACACTCAGGATGATTCTGT